>JABWHU010001435.1:3655971-3708578 GCA_014189135.1 Dicerorhinus sumatrensis harrissoni | reverse complement strand
CCCCAGGGAGCAACATCGTGCAGGTCTGCACGCTTCCTTGTCTCATCAGTCTTTGGAGATTGGGCTTGCTTTTCTCTTTTTTGCTTTTATTATTTATTTATTCTTATTGAGGTAACATTGGTTTATAACATTATACAAATTTCAGGTGTACATCATTATATTTTGATTTCTGTGTAGACTTGCATCGTGTTCACCACCCGAAGATTAATTCCCATCTGTCACTGTACACATGTGCCCTTTTACTCCTTTCACCCTCCCCCTCCCCCTTCCCCTCTGGTAACCACTGATCAAATCTCTGTATCTATGTATTTGTTTGCTGTTGTTTTATCTTCCACCATACGGTATTTGGCTTTCTCCATCTGACTTATTTTGCTTAGCATAATACCCTCAAGATCCATCCATCTTGTCTCAAATGGCAAGATTTTATCTTTTTTATGGCTGAGTAGTATTGCATACCACACCTTCTTTACCCATTCATCCATTGATGGGAACTTAGGGTGTTTCAAAGTCTTGGTTATTGTGAATAATGCTGTGATGAACATAGAGGTACAAATATTTTGCTTGTTCTTCAGTGAAGAGTTGCACACTTCAGGTCCTGAAGGAGGAAGGAGCGGAACCAGGCTGTGATCCAGACCTGTGAGTTCTGCTTTAAGGGATAGAAGCAGCACTCAGAACACCGCCCACCCACCTGGTCATACCCTCAGGGCCTGGCTATGGATTGCAGCCAGACCCCTCTGTGTCCACATCTGGACCAAGTAAGCCACCAGTTCCAGAGTCCAGGACATTCTGGCTCGGGAGAAATTGCACTGTTGGTGGAGAGGTGGCTGGGGATGAGTAGCCCCTTAGTTGGTCTCCATCTCCTGGTGTCTTGAAACTTTGTCTCCCTGAGACCAAAGGAATCAAAGGAAAGCTTCACCCAGAAAGGGAAATAATTCCTAATTTCAGCAAGGTCCAACATAGTAATGGTGTAATGTTCTTTATACGTGCCATAATTAATTTGGGATTTTGGCTTTTGGGTGCATATGTGGGATTGACATAGTTTTCTTTTCATGTGTTGCCTGGACTTGGGGATTTTTAAAAAACACAGCCCTGGGCCCAAGCCCTGAATATTCTGATCCAGTTGCCCTGGAGTGAATACAGGAATCTGCATTTTTAAGAAGCTGTTTAGAAGGTTCTATGGACATCCAGGTTTGGGAACCACTGACTCAGAAGTTACTGGAAGGTCTTGGCCTCAGCCTCATCACCGCTGAGATCTAGGGGTTCACAGAGGGTCTTAGAGATCACATGGACACCACTGACCTTACAGCCTGATCCTCTGAGCCAGTTCTACCTAGAAGCAGGGGTGTGTGTCTGCATGCACACTGCTGGATTCATCTCTCCCTGGGGAATTGGGGGGCTCTCTGATTTCGCACACCTGTGTTTCCCACCCTGAGGACCCTGGGGACTGGATCTGAGCGTCCATCTGTGGCCCAAGCACCTACGTACTCTTTAGTGTTAGTTTTCAAATATGTGTGGTTGTGTTTGTGATGCCTGCAATACAACGTCATTTAAAAACACTATTGCACTCAGGGCAGCTTTCTATAGCGTTTATTGTTCTCTATCAACAGTTACTAGAAGTGCACTTATTATTGTAAGTGTCTTGAGTAGGGGGCTAATCGTGATTTTTGTCTTTTATTTTTTATTTTTAACATTTTAAACAGGGACCTTCATCCAGGGAAAGGCTGAGAAGTCCTGGGAGAGGCCCTCCACGGAACCAGCAGTGGCCTTTGAGTTAACAAGCAGCTGGGTGGCTGCTGCCCTGGCCACTGGGTGGGCCGTCACCCCCAACTCCTGCCCCTCTCGGGTGACCAGCTGGTCTGCGTGCTTTCCAGGACTTGAGTCATCGCAGTCGGAGAGTGAGGGCTCTGTTAGAGAGGGTGCTCTGGGATGGAGTGGGCCATTTGACCATGGAACAGCAGGGTCGGGGCGTAGGGGGATGGAACCATGGCCACCAACCAAGTGGACTCTCCCCTCCTGCCCCCACCTTTTAGGCTGACTCTTGGATTATTAGGGGATTTTTCAGCCCCCCCAACTTTGAGTGGAAGGGTCTATGTGTTAGTGGCCTCAAAGGCTTCTGTAAGGCCCATGAAGACACAGTGAGCAAGTCCTCCTTGCCTAACCAGCCTCACGGCCCTTCCCCAGATGTGAACAAGCTTTGGATTTGGGGTGACCTGGTGACTGTCTGATTCAGAGGCTCAAATCTGATGGCCTCTGAAAGTCCCATGTGGCTCTCTGCTGAGAGATCAGACTTTGTTCCTGTGAATCCCAATGGCACAGGAAGCCCCGACGATGCCGCCATCTTGAGAGCACACAGGACATGGGAGGCGTGTGTGTGAGTTGAAAGACTGTATTCTCCTGAACTCTCTCGAATCCTCCTGTTCTCGCAGCATTTTCCCGAAGCCCCATTCACCCCAGCTGGAATTCTATGTGGCCCTGAGTGAATGCAGAGTTTCTGAGGAATAATCACTCCTACCTTCTCAAGGAAGCTTCAGGGGGCCTTTGTTCTTGCTCCTGTTAGTCATTCCATTTTGCTAAACCCTGCAGGACAGAATGCTCAGAACGATGCTCCTGTTTCCATTCTCAGAAGTTCTACCCTTTGTTCTCAGAAGCCTCCATCCCCAAACCCTGTGATATCTTTTCCTGCTCTGGCACTTTGGAGCAGTTCCTTTGGCAGCTGTCTTCCCTGCTGCCTGGCATAATAACAAGGAGTTCCTTCAGGTTGTGTTTATTTCAATGGAGGGAAAGGAGGGGCTGGACGGGACCTGGTGGTGCGAGCAGTTTCTTGCTCTGTTGGGGGCTGCCAGCTTTGGGGTAGGGGCTGCCAGTCTGAGGGCTGCCGAGATGCCTCTGGTAGGAGAGAGGCCCTACCCAACCCCGGGAGCAGAGGGCGAGGGTTGTTGTGGCCTGGTCACAGCCTATGGGCTTGGGGTAAACAAGGATAAGGCCCCCAGGGAGTTGGGTGAGGATGGCTGGAGGCTGGAGGGGAAGCCTTTCTCCCTAGGAGAAGGATGGGACCCAGAAGGGCAGTGCCACCCTAGTCCCTGTGGGGCCTCTGGAAGGGGCAGGACAGCATCCAGGCAGGAAGAGACTGCAGGTGTTGGGACAGTTGGTCACCAAGGGGACATAAGGAAGGATGCAGCTGTGGGGTCTCCTCTGAAGACAGCTGTGGTCCCAGCATTAGCAAAGGGCCTGAGTGAGGTTAAACTCCCCTTTCAAAGGACAGAAGGGTTTCCTGAGAGCCACAGAGAACCCGGCTCATGGGCCTCTGTTTGCCTCAAGGAATGCCCTTGGCCATGCTGATGGGATGAGCCCCCTGGCATCTGTCCCAGAGACTTCTCCCAGGCCCGGCCTCAGGAACAGAGAGAACACGTGCTGAGCCTCTCTCCCTGGCCCTGAGGGTAACATGCTTTTAGAGAGTTTGCTAACATGAGTCTTTGAGAGTTGAGTCCCCATGGGCCTGGGGTCAGCACCACCTCTGCAGCAGCAGCTGCGTTTGTAAGATGAAAATCTGACCCTGATCTTTAGTTATATCTGCAGTGTTCTTAAAGAGAGAGTCTCCTGGTTTATGCTCTCTAGACATGAATTGAGCTGATGTCCAGGGATAAGAGGAGACAAAAATAATATAGCCCTGCTGTGTGGGCACCCCATTGACCCCCGGGAGGCAGGGGGCAGCTTGCTTTCCAAGGAATCACTACTGCCAAGGGTGAACCGTAAGCTAAGGGCCTATAGCTGTTTGCTCAGGCAGGTAGCTCCAGGGGGGCCCCATGGATGTGTCAGTCTCCAGAGTGAGGGGGCTGTGACACAGGGTTGTGCCCCGTGAGTATCAAGTTCTGTCCCCCGTGAGCCTGAAGTTAGTGATCACTGGGTCCATCCCCTTGTTTTATAGATGGGGAAACTGAGGCTGAGGAAGGGAGAGCAGCCCCAGGTCTTTTTATTATTCATTCATTGAATACATGGCAGAGGCTGGACCCAGTTTCCTGTCATTTGAAAAAAAAAAAAAGGCTGTTTCTTTCTGCCTTCAGTCTGTAGGGTCTCTCTTTGCATCACACATCAAAGACAGAACCTTACAAAAAAAAAAAAAACTGAAGCTTTCCAGTGTCACATCACCCTATCATTGTGTCCCACTTGGCGCTTGACGGTGAAGCTCATGGGTTTTTTCTAAAGATGGTGTTTAACAACCACAGTCATCAGAGTTCTGTGTCCCTCACTCTGGCAGGGGTGGGTGTCCCCTATCCGTGTGTGCCTGGGGCCTCAGCTCTCTCTTGACACTCGGGTGCCACATGGGGCAAGACACTGGTATTCCCAGGGGAAATAGCACGCGTGGCTTCCTGGCCCCTCCCCCTTCAGAGAGCACCATGTCAGGAGGGGCATCTGGATGGCACAGAACCCACCTTAAACCACCAGTGGCTCAAACATTCCCGGGGGCGGGGACTGCCTGATACCAAAGAACAAAGGCTCATTCCTGCCCAAGTCCAGCTGCCCAGCCAGGCGAGGTGGTAGGCCTGTTGCCCAGGTGTGGGGAGGGGGACACCCCGGGGGCGCCAACCAGGACCCAAACTTGAGCATGCCCCTGCGCCTGCCCTCCCTAACTCCGAGTTGGGGACTGAAAGGACTTCCACGACCCAGGGAGCCCAGGATGGACATCCTCGGGGCGCCTCCGCACCGGGACCTTTGGGCTCTGGGAAGCTCCAGGACTATAGCCGCCCCGCCAGCCAGGCGCCAAGGTCAGCGGGGGCGAGGGGGAGCTGGCCCGAGTCCCGGGCACTGTGTCAGGCACACCCGACAGGCGCTTGCCCGGCTGTCCACAGCTCCTCCCTCTGCTCCCCAAAAGCCCCCGCAGCGACGTGTCTCGGGATGGTTCAGGACCCCCCCGCCCCTCCCCCACCAGAGCCTCCAGCTAAGGCTCTGAACCAGCCACCTTCCCTGACTTCTGTGGGCGGGCACCCGCAGTCCCTCTGCCTGGAGGGCCCCTGACACACACCCACACAACTCCCACTCATCCCTTAAGACCCTATGCAAAAATCACTTCTCAGGACTCCTGGAACTTTCTTCCCAAAGGCCTATGAAACCCGGCAACCTCCCCTTGACCCTCTGAGCTGGGCTTCTCCCCTACACCCCCAGAAGGATTCCTGGATAAAGGAACTTCTCCAGCCTAATTGAGTGGTTTGAATTTGCATTTCCCTAATGATTGATAAGCATCTTTTCATGCCTAACAGTGCACAAGGGTTCTGATATCTCCACATCCTCTCCAACAACTATTATTTTCTGTTTTTTTGATAGCAGCCGTCCTAATGGATGTGAGGTCATATCTCATTGTGGTTTTGATTTACGTTTCCCTAATAGTTAGTCATGTTGAGCATCTTTTCGTGTGCTCATTGGACATTTGTATGGCTTCTTTGTAGAAATGTTTATGAGAATTTCTTGCCCAATTTTGAATCAGATTTTTTGCTTTTTTGTTGTTGAGTTTTAGGAATCATCTCTATATTCTGGATATTAATCCATTAATCAGATATACGGTTTACAAATATTTTACCTCATTTTGTGGGTTACTTTACTGTGTTGACTGTGTCTTTTGATGCACAAAATTTTTAAATTTTCACGAAATCCAATTTGTCTATTTTTCCTTTGTTTGCCTGTGCCTTTGGTTTTCTATCCAAGAAATCATTGCCAAATCCAATGTTGTGAAGCTTTTGTCCTATGTTTTCTTCTAAGAGTTTTATAGTTTTGGTTTTACACTTATGCCTCTGATTCACTTTGAGTTAATTTGTGTATATGATATTAGGTAAGAGATCAACTTCACTCTTTTGCATGTGGATACCCAGTTTTCCCAGCACCATTTGTTGAAAAGACTGTCCTTTCCCCATTGAATGGTCTTGGCACCCTTGTCAAAAATCATTTGACCATGTATGTAAGGATTCATTTCTGGGCTCTCTATTCTATTCCATTGGTCTACGTGTCTGTCTTTATGCCAGTACCACACTATTGTGATGACTATAGCTTTGTAGTAAGTTTTGAAATCAGGCAATGTGAGTCTTCTGGTTTTATTCTTCTTTTTCAAGATTGTTTTGGCTATTTGGGGTCCCTTGAGATTCCTTATGAATTTTTGGATGGGTTTTTCTATTTCTGCAAGAAAGGTCGCTGGGATTTTGGTGGGGATTGCATGGAATCTGGAGATCACTTTGGGTAGTATTGACATCTTAACAATATTAAGTCTCCCAACCCATGAACATGGGATGTATTTCCATTATTTATGTCTTGCTTAATATCTTTCATAATGTTTTGTAGTTTTCATTGTACAAGTCTTTGACCTCCTTGGTTAATTAATTCCTAAGTATTTTATTTTATTGTTTTTGTGAGGAAGATTGGCCCTGAGCTAACATCTGCCAATCCTCCTCTTTTTGCTGAGGAAGACTGGCCTTGGGCTAACATCCATGCTCATCTTCCTGCACTTTATATGGGATGCCGCGACAGCATGGCCTGACAAGCAGTGCATCAGCGCGTGCCCGGGATCCGAACCGGCAAACCCTGGGCATTATGAGTGCATTTAATACCACTGAACTGCATACGTAAAAATGGTTAAGATGGTAAATTTTATGTTATATATATGTATTACAACCTTAAATATTGTAAAGAAAAGGAACAAGGGATATGAATAGAAAATAGAATGTGGTAGATAATCCAATTATATCCAATTAGACCTTTAAATGTCAAGGTCTAAATACACCACTTAAAAGACAGAAATTGTCAAAGTCAATCCCAAAACAATATTCAACTACAGTCCAGTCACTTAATGATGGGGATACATTCTGAGAAATGTGTCATTAGGCAATTTTTTCATCGTGTGAACATGATAGAGTGTATTTACACAAACTTAGATGGTATAGCTTACTACACACCTAGGCTGTATGATACTAATCATATGTGACTGTCATTGACTGAAACATCCTTATGTGGTGCATGACTGTACATGTCATCTATAAGAAACCCACTTTAAACATAAAGATACAAATATAAATATAGATTAAAAGTAAATGGATGGAATAAGATGCACCATGATAACACTAATCAAAAGAAAGTGGGGGATAGCTATATTAATTTCAGACAGAACAGACTTTAGAGCAGGGAAAATATCAGGGGTAAAGAGAAGCATTACATAGTGATAAAGGAATCCATTCTCCAAGAAGGCATAACATTCCTTAATGTGTATGAGCCTAGCAACAGATCACTAAAATACATGAGGCAAAAACTGATAGAATTGCAAAAAGAAGTAGATGAATCCACGATTATTGGTGGAGACATCAACACCCCTCCATCAGAGATGAACAGATCCAGCAGGCAGAACATGAGTAAGGACATGGTTGAACTCAACAGCACAATCAATCAACTGGATGCAATTGACATTTTTAGACCACTTACAGTTAATGTGATTATGGATTTGGTTGGGTTTAAATCCACCCTCCTGTGTCCTGTTTTCTATTTGGCCCATCTGTTCCTTGTTCCCCCTTTCCCCTTTTTCTGCCTTCTTATGGATCTAGTTCTTTTTTGTGTGTGTGAGGAAGATCAGCCCTGAGCTAACATCCGATACCAATCCTTCTCTTTTTGCTGAGGAAGATTGGCCCTGAACTAACATCTGTGCCTGAACTAACATATGGGACACTGCCACAGCATGGCTTGACAAGCAGTGCATCAGTGCACGCCCAGGATCCGAACCTGCGAACCCTGGGCCGCTGAAGCGGAGCATGCACACTTAACCACTACGCCACTGGGGCGGCCCCTTGAGTTCTTTTTAACATTGCATTTTGTGCCCTTTTTTGGCCTAATAGCTGTCACTCTGTGTCATTTTAGTGGTTCCTTTAGGGTGTCTTTTTTTGGTGAGGAAGATCAGCCCCAAGCTATCATCTGCCAATCCTCCTCTTTTTGCTGAGGAAGACTGGCCCTGAGCTAACATCTGTGCCCATCTTCCTCCACTTTATGTGGGACGCTGCCACAGCATGGCCTGAGAAGCGATGCATTGGTGTGTGCCCGGGATCTGAACCGGCGAACCCCAGGCCACTGCAGCCGAGCACATGCACTTAACCGCTTGTGCCACCAGGCCGGCCCATAGGGTGGGTTTTTTTGATACATCTTTAACTTGACCAATCCACTGTGAAACGATACTGTATTACTTCACAGATATAAGAACTAGATGATAGTGTACTTCCATTTCTCCCCTCCTGGCCTTTGTGCTATTGTGATCGTACATTTCTGTGTATGTTTTAAACCACAGAATACATAATACATTGCTATTATTTTTGCTTTAAATAGTCAATTTTGTTTTACAGATATTTAATTTTAGGTAGTAAATATATATGTTTGTGTGTATATATATATACATATATATGTATATTTACCTATGAAGTTACTATTTCCAGTGTTCATTGCTTTCTTATTTCCATCTGTTATCATCTTCCTTCTGCTTGGAGAACTTCCTTTAACAATTCTTACAGTGAAGGTCTGCTGGTGATGAATTCTTTCAGATTTTATTATGTATGGAAAACCCTCCATTCTGCTTTCATTTTTGAAAGACATTCTCACTAGGCAAGGAATTCTAGGTTGGTAGTGTTTTTCTTTCAATCATATAGATGTTGTCCACTGTCGTATAGCTTGCATTGTTTCTGATGAGAAATCTGTAGTCATCTTTACCTTTGTTCCTCTGTGCTTAATGTCTATTTTTCTCTCCTGCTTTTAAGATTTCCTCTTTATCACTGGTTTAAAGAAATTTAATTATGATATGCTTTGGTGAAATTTTCTTCATATTTCTTGTCCTTGGGTTCATTGAACTTCTTGGATCTGTGGATTTATAGTTGTCATCAATTTGAAAAATCTCAGTCATTATTTCTTCAAGTATTTTTTCATACCTCCCTTCTTCAAGGATTCCAATTACTCATATATTTGGCTACTGAAGTTGTCCCATAGCTCTCTAATGCTCTACTCCTCTTTCACCTCTTTCTTCTTCAGTCTTTTTCCTTTCTGTTTAATTTTGAGTATTTTTTATTGCTATGTCTTCAAGTTCACTCACCTTTTCTTCTGCGATGTCCAACCTGCTGTTAATCCCATCTAGTATATTTTCCATCTCAGATATTGCAGTTTTCTTCTCTTGAAACTTAATTTACATGTTTTATACATGTAAATTAACATGTTTCTCTTCTTAACATGCTTATTTCTTTAGTTTTTTGAACATATGGATTACAGTCCTTGTCTACTAATCTATTTTAATGTCCTTGTCTCCTAATTATCATTGTGCTATTTCTGGGCCAGTTTCAATTGGTTGATTTCCTCTCTCATTATGAGTTTTATTTTTCATGCTTCTTTGCATGGCTGGTGATTTCTTATTAGAGACCAGGCATTGTGAACTTTACCTCATTGGGTGTTAGATATTTTTTTTATTCCTATAAATATTCTTGAGCTTTGTTCTAGAACACAGTTAAATTACTTGGAAACAGTTGTGTTCCAGTTGGGGCTTGCTTTCAAGGTTTGTGAGCTGAGACAGGAGCTAGATTTAGCATAGGATTAATTCTTCCACTATCAGGGCAAGACTCTTCTTAGTATTCTTTCATTGCCACATGAATTAGGAGGTTTTCTGCTATGGCTCTTGAAAACAGACACTAATTTCAGCTCCAAATACTGTTCCCTCTAGCCCTTTTGGGTGGGTCTTTCCCTGGCCTTGGGTCATTTCCTCACAGGCATGCGCTGTTTAGTACACAATGGAGTATTGGATGGGAACCCTCTGCAGATCTCCTCAGTTCTCTTGCAAAGCAAGAGAACTTTCTCCTCTAAGGAATTCTCCTCTCTGAACTCTAGCCCCTCTGACTGCCCTTGACTCTCAACTCCATCTCTGGAACCCAGGGAGACCACCAGGTCCTGATGAGATGACCCTTCCTGGAGCCTTGAACTTTCTCCACATAGTAAGTGGGGATAATTTTATTTGTTTCTCTTCTCTAAGGGATCATGGCCCTTTGTCACCTGAAGTTCAATATCTTGATATTTCTTAGATATTTAAGGAGGGAGAGTAACAGAGCAAGACAGAACACTGTTTATTTATTTATTTTTGTAGGGTAGCTGTCTTTTTTTTTTAAATTATTTTTTGAGGGCATATTGACTTATACCATTGTGTAAATTTCAGGTGTGCATTATTATATATCAGTTTCTGAGTAGACTGCATTATGTTCACCATCAATGGTTTAGTTTTATCTGTCACCATACATATGTGCCCCTTGATCCCTGTCTCCCTCCCCCCAACCTCTTCCCCTCTGGTAACCACTAATCTGTTCTCCTTATCTATGTGTTTGTTTATCTTTCACATATGAATGAAATCATACAGTCTTTGTCTTTGTCTGGCTTATTTTGCTTAGCATAATACCTTCAAAGTCCATTCATATTGTTGTAAATGGCATGATTTTGTCTTGTTTATGGCTGAGTAGTATTCCATTGTGTATATATACACTATATCTTCTTTATCCATTCATTTATAGATGGACATTTGGGTTGTTTCCATGTCTTATCTGTTGTGAATAATGCTGCGATGAACATAGGGATGCATAAATCTCTTTGAATTGTTGATTTCCTGTTCTTTGGATAAATACTCAGTAGTAGGATAGCTGGATCTAATGCTATTTCAATTTTCAATCTTTTGAGAAATCTAGATACTGTTTTCCATAGTGGCTGCACCAGTTTGCATTCCCATCAGCAGGATATGAGGGTTCCCTTTGCTTAACATTCTCGCCAATACTTGTTGTTTCTTGTCTTGTTAATTATAGCCATCCTGATGGGTGTAAGATGATATCTCATTGTAGTTTTGATTTGCATTTCCCTAATAATTAGTGATGTTGAACATCTTTTCATGTGCCTATTGGCCATCTGTATATCTTCTTTGGAAAAATGTATGTTCACATCCTCTGCCCATTTTTTGAGTAGGTTGTTTGTATTTTTGTTGTTGAGTTGTACAAGTTCTTTATATATTTCGGAAGTTAACCCCTTGTCAGATACATGATTTGCAAATATTTTCTCCTAGTTGGCGGGTTGTCTTTTTGTTTTGTTGATGGTGTCCTTTGCCTTGCAGAAGCTTTTTAGTCTGATGTAGTCCCATTTGTTTACAACATACTAACTCTTATGGGATTCAGCAAAAGCCGTACTAAGAGGGAAATTTATAGCAATACAGGCCTATGTCAACAAACAATAAAAATCTCAAATAAGTAATCTTAAACTATACCTAAAAGAAATAGGAAAATAAGAACAAACAAGGCTCAAAGTCAGTAGAAGGAGGGAAAAAATAAAAATCAGAGCAGAAATAAATGCAATAGACAATAAAATAAAGTAGAAAAGATCAATGAATCTAAGAACTGGTTCTTTGAGAAGATAAACAAAATTGGCAAACTGTTGGCCAGACTCCCTAAGAGAAAAGAGAGAAGACTCAAATAAATAAAATTAGAAATAAAAGAGGATAAATTACAAAGGATATCAAAGAAATACAGAGGATTATAAAAGAATACTATGAAAAGCTATATGCCACCAAATTGGATAACTTAGAAGAAATGGATAAATTCTTATAATCATACAACCTCCCAAAACTGAGTCAAGAAGAAATAGAGAATCTGAATAGACCAAGCACAATGAAAGAGATTGAAACAGTAATCAAAAACCTTCCAAAAAACAAAAGTCCAAGACTAAATGGCTTCACTGGAGAATTCTACCAAATATTCAAGGAAATTTAATACCTATCCTTCTTAAACTATTCTGAAAAATTGAAGAGTATGGGATGCTTCCTAACTCATTCTACGAGGCCAACATTAACCTGATATCAAAGCCAGACAACAACACTACAAAGAAGGAAAATTACAGGCCAATATTGCTGAAGAACATAGATGCAAAAATCCTCAGCAAAACATTAGCAAATCAAATACAATACACTGAAAGGATCATACACCATGAACAAGTGGGATCTAGTTTAGGGATGAAGGGATGGTTTGATATCCACAAATCAATCAATGTGATACACCAAATTAACAAAATGAAAAGTAAAAATCACATGATCACCTCAATAGACACAGAGAAAACATTTGACAAGATCCAACATCCATTTATGATAAAGACTCTGAATAAAATGGGTGTAGAAGAAAAGTACCTCAACATAATAAAGGCCATATATGACAAACCCACAGCCAACATCATACTTGGTGGTGAAAAAATGAAAATCATTCCTCTGAGAACAGGGGCAAGAGAAGGGTGCCACTTGCCACTCTTATTTAACATAGTACTGTAAGTTTTGGCCAGAGCAATTAGGCAAGAAAAAGAAATAAAAGGATGCAAATTGAAAAGGAAGAAGTAAAACTTTCACAGTTTGTGGATGACATGACTCTATATATAGAAATACGTAAAGAATTCACCAGAAAACTATTAGAAATAATCAACTACAGCAATGGCACAGGGTAAAAAATCAATGTACAAAAATCAGTTGCATTTCTAATACCCGAATAATGAACTAGCAGAAAGAGAAGTCAAGAATACAATCCCAATTACAATCACAACAAAAAGAATAAAATATCTAGGAATAAATTTAACCAAGGAGGTGAAAGATCTATACATTGAAAAGTATAAGACATTATTGAAGGAAATCTAAGAAGACATAGAGAAATGGAAAGATATTCCATGCTCAGGGATTGGAAGAATAAACATATTTAAAATGTCCATATTACCTAAAGAAATCTACAGATTCAGTGCAATCCCAATCAGAATCCCTGTGACATTCTTCATGGAAATAGAACAAAGAATCCTAAAATTTATATGGAACAACAAAAGACCCCAAATAGCCAAAGCAATCCTGAGGAAAAAGAACAAAGCTGGAGGTATCACAACCCTGACTTCAAAATATACTACAAAGCTATAGTATTCAAAACAGCATGGTACTGGTACAAAAACCGACACGTAGACCAACGGAACAGAACTGACAGCCCAGAAATAAATCCACATATCTTTGGATAGCTAATCTTCCACAAAGGAGCCAAGAACATACAATGGGGAAAGGAAAGTCTCTTTAATAAATGGTGTTGGGAAAACTAGATCGCTGTGTGCAAAAGAATGTATCTTACACCATACATAAAAACTAACTCGAAATGGTAAAGATTTGAATGTAAGACCTGAAACCATAAAACTCCTGGAAGAAAATATAGGCAGTACACTCTTTGACATCAGTCTTAGCAGCATCTTTTCAAATACCATGTCTACTCAGGCAAGGGAAACAAAAGGAAAGGACAGAAAACTTTTTGACAATAACTACCATCTTTACTTAAGCCAAATATCACCGAAAAAGAATCCTCATCTGATGATGTCACAGGCTGAGAACTTTCACCACCATCCAGCCTCACAAGACCTTCTCCCTATCCCATATGCCACTGGGTGCTCCTCCTCCTTCCAGGCAGAAGGGAAGCCTAGAGGGGACCCTCAGTAGGGAACCCGGACTTCCACTCCCACTTGGCAGTAAGGAGGCAGCACCCCCATTCCACCATCAGCACAGCCAAGAGGAAGCCTGCTAAAAGAGATTTAAAGAACACCCAGAATTTCATAACACAAGATCAAAAATGTCCATGATATAGTCAAAAACACTTTTGTCATACCAAAAATCAGAAAAACTTCAACTTGAATGAGAAAAGATAGTCAAAGGATGCCAACACTGAGATGACACAGATATTGGAATTATATGATAAAGGTTTTAAAGCAGCCACCATAAAAATGCTTCAGTGAACACTTACAAACATGCTTCAAACAACACAAAACTAAATCTCAGCAAAGAAATAGAAGATAAAAGAAGCAGCAAATGGAAATTTTAGAACTGAAACATACACCAGCCAAAATAAAAATACTGAATGGATGGGCTCAAAAGCAGAATAGAGAGAAAAGAGAAAATTAGCAGTGACCCTGATCTGAAGATAAAACAATAGAAATTACCCAATCTGAACAACAGAGAGTAAGCAGACTAGAAAAACCAAACAGAGCCTCAGGGACCTGTGGGGCTATCACAAAAGATCTAACATTTGTAGATGGACGTAGATGACCTACGTCCCAGAAGGAGGATATGGTTGGGGTTGAAAAAATATTCAAAGAAATAAGAATATATCCCACAAAATGGGAGGAAACTCTTGCAAGTCATACATCTGATAGGGGGCTTGTATCTAGAATCTATAAAGAACTATTACACTCAATGAAAACACAAATAACCCAATTATTTAAATGGGCAAAGGATCTGAATAGATGTTTCTCCAAAGAACATAAACAAATGGCCAATAAGCACACGAAAAGATGCTCAATGTCATCAGCCATTAGGAAAATGCAAATCAAAACCACAATGAGGAACCAGCTCAAGCCCACTAGGACAGCTCTCACCAAAAGACAGGACAAATGTTGATGAGGATGTGGAGAAACCCTCATATATCACTGGTGGAAATGTAAAATGGTGCAGCCACTGTGGAAACAGTTTGGCAGTTCCTCAAAAAGTTAAACATAGAATTACCACATGACCTAGCATTTCCACTCTTAGGTATACATTCAGAAGAAAACTTGTACACAAATGTTCATAGCAGCATTATTTATAATAGTCAAAAAAGTAGAAACAACCCAAATGTCTATCAACTGACGTATGGAAAAATAAAAACATGATATATCCCTACAATGAAGTATTATTTGGAAATAAAATGAGGTACTGATGCATGCTACTACATGGATAAACCTTGAAAACATTATGCTAAGTGAAAGAAGCTAGTCACAGAAGACTGTATATTGTATGAGTCCACCTATGTGACACGTCCAGAATAGGCAAATCCATAGAGAGGAGATCAGTGGTTACTAGGGACTGGGAAGAGGGGGTAATGGGGGATGACTGCTAATGGGTACAGAGTTTCTTACGGGGTGATGAAAGGTTCTTAAATTGATTGTGGTAATGGTTGCACAACTCTGTGAATACACTAAAAACCACTGAATTGTTAAGAAAAAGTAAAAGAAGAAATAATGAGGGAAAATTTCCCAAGTTTGGCAAAAGATTGATAAACCTGTGGATTCAAGGAGCTGAGCAAACCCCAAGTAGAATAAACTGAAAGAAATGCATCCCAAGACATGTCACAACCAGATTTCAAAAAACTAAACACAAAGGAAAATTCTTGAAAGCAGACGGAACAAAAGAATACCTTGTCTGTAAGGGGAAAGCAATTCAAATGAAAGCTGATTTGTCATCAAAACCATGGAGGCCTGAAGGAAGCAGCACATTTTTCAAGTTCTGAAAGAAAAGAACCGTCAACTTTGAATTCTCTACCTGGTGAAATTATTCTTTAGGAATGAAAGGAAAATATGTTCTCAGATGAAGGAAAACTAAGAGAATTTGTTGTCAATAGACATATCCTGAAAGAATAGCTAAAGAAGTTCTTGAAGCAGAAAGGAAATGTGTGAGATGATAGAAAATATACATATTGGCCTCTGCCCCTGGTTCCTGGCACAGAGTTCCTAAAACCCTTGTAATTTCCCAAGTGACAAGGACACTAGGAGCATCTTTTGTTCTAAGATTTGGTCTTTGACTCAGGTTCTTGGCAGAGTTCCTAAATCCCTTGGAATTTCCTGGGTGATGGCAGAGTCTTTTGTCCTAATGAGGTGCCTCTGGATGGCTCCTGGATGGGGGCTGGTCACCAGAAAGACTAGGCCATGATTAGAAGCTTGGAATTTTCAGCCCTATCTCCTTCTCCAGAGAGGGGAGAGGGACTGGAAATGGAGTTAATGATCGATCATGCCTATGTGACATACCCTCCATACAGTCCTGAAAGTACAGGTTCCGAGAGCTCCTGTGGTGAACACGTGGAGGTGCTGGGAGAATGGCACACTCGGAGAGGGTGTGGAGGCTCCGCCCCTTCCCACATGCCCTGCCCTGTGCGTCTCTTCCCTCTGGATGTTCATCTGTATCCATTATCATGTCCTTTTATAATAAACTGGCAAATAGTACATAAACTGTTTTCCTAGCAAATTAAAACTATTTTTCTAGCAAATTAATCTAAATCAGTGAAGGAGTCATGGGAACCTCTGATTTACAGCCAATCAGTCAGAAGCACAGGTGACAACTGGACTCGCGGTTGGCATCTGAAGTGGGGTCAGCCAGTCTTGTGGGACTGAGCCCCTAACCTGTGGGATCTGATGCTGTCTCCAGGTGGACAGCGTCAGAATTGAGTTAAATTGTAGGACACCAGCTGGTGTTGCAGAGAATTGCTTGTTCTGGGGAAACGCCCCCCAACATCAGGTGTCAGAAGTGTTGTGAGTGTGGTGGTGGTATGACAGTAAAGGAGAAACACAAGAGGAGAACTGAGTTTTCCTGACTGAAAATGACTGAAGAAGGACCCTTGGAATATCAGGAAAGAAGAAAGAACAATTGGAAGGGCAAAAATATGGATAAACACAATAGGTTTTTCTTCTCGAGTTTTCCATATTATGTTTGATGGTTGAAGCACAACGTGTAACTTTGTCTAATGTGGTTCTCAAGGTAGGCAAAAGAAATGTTAAAACAATTATGGGACGGGGAGGGTAAAGGGAGGAAAGATTTCGACACTTCCCTTGAACTGGTAAAAGCCAATACCAGTAGACTGGTGGTAAGTGATGTGTGTGTATGTGATACCTACAGCAACCACTAAAACATCCATGCTAAGAGGTTTAACAAAAAGAATTTCTGGAGTCAAAAAGAGCAAGGTTTGCCTGTTTTCCTCTACTTTCTAGCTGTGTGACTAGAGTCAAGTAGCTATAACTTGACTGCATATTATTTTTGATTAGGTCAGACTATAAGCCCTGTCTCCCTAATTCATTTATTTTTGTCAGTTTAAATGAATATTTAAAGTCACCTTGAACTAAGATGTGTATGTAAAGTTCTTATCAGAGTGACCAGAATATACCATGTGCTCACTAAATTAAAGCTATAATTATTTATTATTTGTAAATGAAGAAGCTGAGGTTGGCCTTTCCTTTAAAAACAAAGGTGAGATCCAAGGTGTGCGGGCTGAGTGTCCTTTAGGTGCTGGACGGCACCAGACCCTGCGGTGCACGAGGCCAGAGGGACGCTCGGGTGGCAGCTCTCTTTAAACCTGACCACACAGAGCCCTTCATCCCCTGTGCGGACTTCACTTCTTCCCAGTCCAGTTTGATGTCTGGAACCTCATCTTCTGGCTCCGGATCCTTTCTCAAGGGGCCCAGGGGGCAGGCGACTACGATGGGCAGAGGGCCACCTTCCTCCGGGAATTCCACAACATGGAGACCTTCTTATCAGCCAGCTGTTGATGGGTTTCCAGGGCAAGACCAAGTTGAGAACACCAGGTGAGGTCTCTGAGGTACATCTCGAATGTAAAGAGCAGGAACTTCCATCAGCCAGAGGTAAGTCAGCACTGAAAACACTGGACCACATGGGGGACTTAATACCACTTCAGTTAATTCTGGGCAATGTATTTTTTGTGTGTGTGTGTGAGGAAGATCAGCCCTGAGCTAACATCTGTCGTCAATACTCTTCTTTTTTGCTGAGGAAGACTGGCCCTGGGCTAACATCCGTGCCCATCTTCCTCTACTTTATATGGAATGCCGCCACAGCATGGCTTGACAAGTGGTACGTCTGTGCGCGCCTGGGATCCGAAACCCGGGCCGCTGCAGCACAGTGCGCGCACTTAATTGCTACGCCACCGGGCCAGCCTCATCTGGGCAATGTATTTTGTGGCTAAATTATGGTGGCCTGTTGTGGGTGTCATCATCTCAGCCCCATCTCCGACCCCCGACCTGCGATGGAGGAAGGACATTGGCCTCTGCTCTCTTGCCTTCCAAACACTCCCAATTCTGTACCATGCTGTGCCCAAAACTGCCAGCTCTAGCTACCAATTTACAGGACATGCAGGGAGAGAAGACAGTAAGGACCCACAGCAATTGAGTCAGCATCAGACTGGGAAACTACAGACGAACGACCTGGTTTCTTCAACAAAAGAATTGCAAGGAGAATAAAGAAGAGGGGAACCTACGGATTAAAAGTGACTTAAAAGACATAGTGAAAACCTACCATGTATTGACACTTTCTGAAATCTGATTCAAACTAATTGTGTAAAAAACACTTTAAATCTGACAAATGGATACATTTCTATGAACACTGACTACGTATTTGATGATATACCAGGTTACTGTTAATTTTTGGGGTATGTTAATAGTATTTTAGGGTATTTTTTAATTCTTGTCTTTTAGAGATACATACTGAAATATTTATGGATGAAATAAAATGATGTCTGAGATTTGGTTCAAAATAACTGGGGCTGGGTGGGGGTGGTATTGAGAAACAAGATTGGCCCATGAGCTGCTAACTGTTGACACTGGGTGAGAGGGCCATGGGGAGTCAATAGAGAAGGCAGCCATGAAGTCTGGAAACAGGCAAATAAATGTAGAGATGATTTATTGATAGAACATTAAAATACTGAGACGTTCAATCTCATGTTTATGGACATTAGGGCCACCTTGTACTATTCTCTCTAATTCTATACATGTTTGAAATTGGAAAAGAGATGAACTGTTGCATAAAAACAAAATGAAATAATTTAAATTGGTGTGTCTTACAATCAATGGCATGTTGCTTACATTGGTGGAATTTTTTTTCTGAGTAGCACATTTAATAATGCAAGTTTTTTGTGGCTGATGGCGTTTTAGAAGAGATGATATGTGGTAATTCCATCAGAACATTCAAAGTGCTAAGATAAGACAAAAATATCACACAGAAGAACAAATATAGTTGATCATAAATATGACCTATCTAAAACCAATACCTTAGTTGCATCAAACAATTAAACCTCTAGCAACAAGTTTGGATTTGGAAGTGCTGTTGAAGGATGCTTTCGATAGAACCAAAATACACACACACACACACACAAAGCTGTTCAAAAAAGACCTTTAAGCAAAGTTTTCTTTTTCTTTTAATTAATTTTCCTGTTTTAAACAGACATGTAAAATTAGTCCCTGGATCATTTTATTCAGAAGCAGCCCTTGCACTAAGTGTCGGAAGCCTGTCAAATTCCTCAGCAAACGGAGGTCAGGAAGTGGAGTCTCTTGAGCCTGGCTGTCTTTCTGCTCGTCCAGCTCTGCGAAGGTCCCCTCATCCCTTCAAGGGACAGGCCGCCCCTGCTGAGCAGGTAGGAGGGCAGCCTGGGAGGAGGGGCCCCTGCAGTCACAGGCCTCCGTCTCCGCTGTGGAGTGGAGCGACTGAGAGCCCAGCCCAGGCTGAGGGGCCAGCTGGGCAGAGGGCCAGGGCTCCATCCACGTGGAGAAATACCCTGGCACATTAATGTTCGTGGTTCCTACTAACTCAGGTGTCCGTCTGAATGAGCTGTGCAGGTAACGTGAGGACTGACTGTGCTTCTACTGAAGACGGCTCTCCTTCAGTGGAGAGTGGAGGTGCCCTGGGGTCTCCAACTGGAAGGATGAAATGAGGAAACAGACCTCCTCTTTTCACTTTACATGTCTATATTGTTGGAGTTCTAGAACAACCATGTATTCTTTCCACAATAAAACACAGATTGTAATTACTGGCTTTTAAAAATACTAGTTTTGAAACTTCAACACACCCATGAAGCATTTCCTAAAGGCTAATTTTCATGGACTAACTCTTCAGTTGGATTAAGTGACCCAGAGCAGCCACAGACAGCAAAGAATGCCGGAGACCTCAGGGGGGCCCAGGAGAGCAGCTCCAGGAGACCCCGTGAACATCATGGTCTCATTGCACACAAGTGAAATATAAACTAGAGCTTCCGTTTCACACCCCAGGGCAGGGTTACCTGGTGGGAGAGCCCATGGAAGAGGCCCCGGGTGAGGTTGAGCATGTTCACAGACCCTGAGACCTTGGATACATGTCTTTGATGCCAATGAGCCGGCAGATGGTGATGATGGCCCGGTGGCAGCGGAGGCCATAGCCTAGAAAAGGGAAAAAGAGGAGTCAGTCACCCTGCTGGCTTTCACACCTCTTCAGGCTCTGGGCTTAGGAGACACTGGTTCACATTCTTTCATCACTTCCCAGCTGGGTGACCCTTGACAACTTACTTAACTTCCATGATGACACTTATTTAAATGAGATGTTATAAGGATTAAAGAAATAATATATATAAATTTCTTGAACACATGGGAAAAAACACAGGGCTGTTATGAAAATTCACAGAGATGCCTGAGGTTCTGGGCACCCCACGCCCACGTTAACTGAGGATTGAGGGACACATCTGTTCTCACCCTCCTTGAGTGCTCAGGTGCCCTGGGCAGAGACGTCCACTTCCTCCTCCTGGAAAGACTCCTATTTTGGTTTTGGTAACGCCCCCTCTCCTGGACTTTCCCACAGCCACAGACCCGGCCTTCCCACCTCCTTGCTGGCCTCTAAATCTTGGGTGGTCTCTCTCCTGCAGCCACTTGCCCTACTCTTGTCTACCTGCCATCACTTCTCCAGGAAGAACTTTACAAAACAAACCAACTACATCTCTCCCCATTTAAAGCCCTTCACTTCCTGCTGTTCTCTGAATTAAAGTAAAATAACTAATACAGATCTCCATAGCCTACAAAGCCCTCCATGACCTGACATCTCGCTGACCTCATCCAGAGACACACCCTCCCCCTGCTGGCTTTCCCACCTCAAGGACGTGCACTTGGTGGTTCCCCTGGCTTGTTCCCCGGCATGGCTCCTTCTCACCTTCAAGGTCTCACTCAATTCCTCTTCCTCAGGGAGGCTTTCTCTGACCCCACTGTTGCAGGTGGCATCCTCCCCACCCCCTCCTCTCAAAACACAGCATCTCCATTGCTTCTTTCAGGCTCTTTAGTGGAACTTGTTGATCTGACGTTTCCCGCTCAGTAGAATTGGGCTCCGAGGGCTGATTCTGATATTGTTTGTTTCTACTGTATCCCAGAACCTGGGAGATGCAGGTGGGAGTGAGAGAGAGAAAGGAGCCCCAAGTTTAGACTCTAACATTTTGATTAGCCAGACATGAAACTCAGCACACACTTCCCTGCTTTAAGGCAGAAGATCTACTCCACAAGTTAAACATTACTGGTTCTCTAGTTTCCGATTTTTCAATTCAATATATGTGTGTGAAAACTGTATTTGGATACAAGTACACAACATATTCTTACCTAGAGCTATCCCTATTACTTGAAAGGACCAGTTAAATGTTGACTCCATACCTATGCCAGATCATGTGAGAACTGGGGACTTTAGAAGGTAGCTAAGACAGGCAACAACAGGCTGGTTTGTTCCTCCGTGTGTGGAGTTACACACATACAGAACATGTGTCCACGTGTGCATTCATCCACAGATGTGTATAGATGCACACACACCTGGAGAGACATGAACATGCAGAGGAGTGCAAGGCAGATCTTTGGAAGGGCCTAGAAGGCAGACTCTCCCCTGCCACTGCTTGCTGGATGACCCTGGGCAAGGTTCTCCCCTCCCTGCGGCACCTACTGAGCAGAGCTGGTGGGGAGCTCCCAAGGGGAGGCCTGCGTGCTGCAGAGTACCTGGACCACACAACACACTCCACGACTGGCAGCCACTGTTTTGCACATGCACAAACATCCATATAATAGTGGGCACAGTCCTATGGCAATTATTGGACTGTACTTGGATTGTGAAGACTTCCAGGTAAGCACCATGTCAAAAATCACTTGATTAATAAAAGTCAGATTAATGTGTGTGTATGTGTGTGTCTGTGTGTGTGTGTATTATACAAGAAGTGCTCGCAGTGCTGTGTGAGGAGTTAAGTACTGTCCTGCAGCCAAGGCAGAAGTGTCCCAGGGTTAGTAAGTCTGGGAATGTTGCATTCTCTGTCCCCCTCTGGAGACTCACATGCACACTAGTGCATTGAAGACTGTGACCTTCACACACACATGCAAACACCTTTTCCACTTTCCTTAATCCAGTTTTCCCACTTGGCACCCTTTATGGAGTAGCACCTGTTAGTATCTCCTCATGGAAACAGTGATGCTCAGGAACATAATTTAGGAAATGCTGTCTATAATGTATCATACTGTTTTAGCTTCAAGATCAGAATATTTAACCCCAATGCACAAGTAATGCATTAAACTATATAGCAACCTAAAAAATACAGCTTTGATTAGATGCCAGGGAAGATAAAAAAGGTAATTTCTGCAATTAAATTAAATTAAAATTGTAGCAGTCTTTCAAAAATCATTCAGATATAAGTGTATCTAAACCAACACTGTCCAGCAGAATATGTGCAAGCCATACATGTAATCTTAAATTTTTTCATAGGTGCATTAAAAAAAGTTAAAAAATACAATTAATTTTAGTAATATGTTTTATTAACCCAATGTCCAAAAGATTATCACTTCAACATGTAATCAATACAATAATATTTTTGAGATATTCTGTGTTCTTTTTTTCATACTAAGTCTTTGAACTCTGCCACGTATTTGGCACTTACAGCTGATCTCAGTACCACACTTCAAGTGCTCAATAGCCACTCAGGCGAGTAACTATGACACAGCACTGTGCATGTCTAGACCTTGATGTCTGAGTGCTCAGTACTTTCTCTAATGATAAACTGAGTGGTTTCTATCAGGCATATGTGTGATTAATTATGACTTTAAAGCAGAAAGCAAGATCTAGTATACTAGCACAATCAGTACTGTGTTTGATTTTTTTCTTGATTTATTTCCATGTCATAGCTCGAGCAGAGCTGCACTAAAAGCTTTGACATAAAAATTTTAAATGTAGCATTTTATCTTCGTCTGATGCCAACTTTTTAAGGTATACATAGAGTTATATGAAATCATTTTTACTGTGGAGCCACAAGCAAAACGCAAATCAGAATGTTCAAGAGTTCTACACCTGGAGTCCACTGGGCAAGACTGCCACAGCCCCGGGACCCTGAACCCTGCCTGCCTGCCTGCCTGCTCTCCCACAGGACAGGAGGAAGGCCCATCTCTGCACCCGCACAGCTTAGCGTAGCACCTGGCTCACAGAAGATAGTCAATCAATACCCGATGATGAAATGACTGGAACCGAATGAGCTCTAAGAACAGAACCATCTCAGAGCGTCAATGACGTCTCCTGGAGGAACTGAGGCTCCCACTCATCCAAACCCACCTCCTCACTCAGTGGCTATTTCCTATTCTTAATGAGCTCTTTCTACCTGGAATTACCCTGGAACATGCTGGTGCTCATGGGAGCTGGTGTAGGTTGACTACTTTTTATTTCTGAGAACCTCAGCCTTCTTCAATCTAATTTAGGCTTTTGATTTTGGTATTTTCAAAGTGAATTCTAGTAAAGGTGAGTGAAAACAGAGGACAGGATGGAACTGCTATATTTCTCTGCTTTATCTTCACAAATGATAAGAGTTTTTTACTTACCTCTGGGTTGTTTCTTCATCTTGATATGCGTCTTTTTAAATGTTAAAGAAATATCGTGGAATACTGGAGGGAAAACACATAAACACAAGAAGGATTAGGGGTGTAGTTTTGATGCCCTTGCAAATATCACAGAGCAGCTAATACCACCCCAAGCAGCCAGCACAGACTGGCCCAGGACGAGGGAGAGACTCTGACTTCACTCATCACTAACCTTCTCAGGAGAGAAAGTTTGTCTCTACACTTCACATGTTTATTTGTAAGAACGCAGCAACAAGCAGAGAAACACAAACATACGTATAGAGACATATTGCCTCGCATAATGAAACAAGTGTAATCCTGTGAATTTTAAAAGAAAAGACTAACACTCACTCGAATGGTCTTCATATCGTTCTATGTAATGCAGATAGTGAACTGCTTTGTTCTCTGCCTGAAAGAAGGGAAATATTTTTCTTAAATCTATTGTTGGAATTTACATTTTATCAGGGATTTAAAAAAATACCTTTCATAAAATATTTTATTGTGGAAAATTTCAAACTTACAGAAAAATTTCAGTATATACTTCTAAAAGCTAAGGATTTAATTTAAAAAATTATAGCCACAATATCACTATCATACCTAAAAAAATTGACAACAGTTCCTTAGTATCTTTCAACATTCTGTCAGTGTGCAAATTTTCCCGGCTGTCTCACAATCTTGTCATGATCGCAAGTCTGATAAAAATGATGCAAAGCAATACAGGTCCTTCTAAAATTGCTTTTTATGAGATAAGTAACCTTTGATAGCGAGCCTCCCAGGAGGGTTCTTATTTTTTTTTATTTTTATTTTTTGTGGTTCTGAGGTGTCTAGCACCTAGCTTGTTGACCTTTTACCGTCAACAAAGGAAAACTTTACATACTTTTCTGAAAGTGTCCCCATTCAGTGGCTTTCCCAATGGCAAAACCTGTAAGAGAAAAAGCAAAACTATGAAAAGGGGCATAAATTTGGTACATAATGTCTTTCACCACATTTTAAGTTTCAGCTCCTACAATACTTCATAGCACTTCATTTTTCTTCTGCCCGCAGAAAACCTGCTGTGCAAAACAAATGACAAAGCGTGAGACTACAGAGATTTGCTTCTCTGTATTGGGGCATCTGGGAAATATTACATTTGAAAGTATCTATGAAATCCAAGATTAGATGCATAACATCACGTTTTATAAATCTCTAGATAAAACTAAATACACTCAATTAAAAATGCTCTAAATTAATAAGATAAATGGTTTTGAACATTTTTGAAAATAGATTAAAATAACTGGAAACGTTGGGAAAAAACATACGCTGCTATAGAGTAAAACCACGATTTCACTGGAACTTTCAAATGCAGTTCAGATTTCAATTAACCAGGACATAAAATCAATGATTCAAGAGTTTGTGAGTGCTTAACTCCATGCAATGGAAATGCTTCCATTATTTGCTGTCACCACTAATTATTTATTTTGAAGAATGTGTTTCATTTTTAAATTATACCCAAGAAAGTAACATAAGACAATACTGCTCCATGACATATGCAAAACATCTTACAACCTGGGACAAAAGGGGCTGAGGATTCCAATTCCTTGTTTAAACAAAACAAATTAAACTATATAAGTCCTACAGGGGAATATGGGTGAACTTATTTATAATCTTCAAATGAAGCCTTTCTAAGCAAGACTAACTTACAAAGAGCTTATACAATCAATAAGAAAGAAAAATCACCCAACAGAAAAATGGGTGAAACACATGAACCTACAGATCTCAAAAAGTGAATGATAATTGCCAATAAACATGTAAAATGGTGTCCAAACTTTCCTAATTAAAGAAATGCAAATCAGAACTAAGCGATATGTTGCCCGTATCATATTGACAGTCAGTACAGTTTGATCATATCCAGGTCCGGCAAGGGTGTGACGGTACAGATGAAGATAAACTGATGCAACATTTAGGAGGGCAATCTGGCAACACTCATCAACATTCAAAATGCATAGAACTTTGAGGCAGTAATTTCAGAAAGAAATTTCCCCTATTGATATACTTGCAAAAGTACAACAAATTACATGTACAAGAAGCTCATTATTTTTTATAAACAGTAAAAAAATGGAAACAACATAAATATTCAGCAATAGGGAAAAGGTTACAAAAATTATGTTTATCCACCCAACGGAGCATTATGCAATAGGCACAAAGAATGCGGGGGAATCTGTTTCTGCTAATACAGGAAGATCTTTGGGCATAATACTAAGCAAGAAAAACATGGTGCTAAATTATGGATATATGATCTCTTTGTGTCAATTATTAAAAAAGATATATGAATACAGAATTTGTAGAAAGATACAAAAGTAACTGTTAACAGTGGTTTCCTTTGGCAGATACTATCTATACCTAGTACTTGTTTTGAAAGTGTTGGTATGGGTTAAACAGACAGATTTACCATTTTCTCCCTTACACATTCATACATACATTTCAAAAACAGATGTTCACCGTGAAAACTTTACAAATAAAGATGAAAACTTAAATGATTGGCAAAGCTACTAATTAGAATAAACATTATTAACCTTTTTATTGCGTATACTTCTAGTCTTTGCATATAAACATATTTAAAAAAAAACAAATTGGGATTATATTATATAGTCTTATATGAGGTTTTTTTAATGTAGCATTATTTTGTAAGTGATTTTCCATAATTCTTTAATGGCCACAGAACATTACAATGTGTGGCTACACTCTTTCTGTAACTATTTTCCTATTGTTGAATCTTTAGTGTTTTATTTCTCCCTAATTTTTCACTTTTAAACATTATACAATAGTGTCTTAAGCCTTTTTAAGTATCCATTGTCCTCATAAGAATGAGCAGATGTAGGAAGATCTTTTCCCTCTAAGGGATTTCATGGATTTACCACAAGGCTTGTGAGACCAAACTGCTAACAGATTTAATCAAGAGGAAAAGTCTGGCCGCAGCATGAACCCATGGACTCCACAGGCGAGCCCGGCCACGCCTGTCCTCTGCCACCACCACCAGCACCGCGTGTACCATCACACCCTGTTCACCTGCGGCTCCTCTGCCGTTCCCCACAGCGACCAAGACTCGGACTGATTTCTTCCTTCCCTCTTCTGCTGTCATATTGAAAACATTTCTGACCTAAAAGACAAAGTGTTTCATAAATATTACACCTTAATAACATTCTCAAGTAGAAAACTGGGGTGACCTCCTTACACACATGCACACGTGCTGAATCGTACATCATCCTCCAAGTCCACGAGCACAAACGCAAACTTTCTCCAAAGGAAACCTCTCTCCAGATGTTTCTTCAGGAGCAAAATGGAAACAAAACTTTCTCCTCCTATTTCACAGGGTTGTTAGAAGGTTCCACTGAGGTAACTTTTAAAGGGACCTGAAACTGTACAACTCAACATACCCTACTTAATGAATGTACTGCAAGAAAGAAAAAAAAGTTGCTGATTATAATACTTTGACATGGTTTATAACTGATTGACTATAAGACATATCCCAATATCAGAGATGTTAAAATATGAAAAAATGTGTACTTAGAAATGATAAAATGCAGGCTACAGAAAGAATTAGCTTAGGACTGGATCCCTATGCTTAGGACTCGGCTCAACTGAGAATAGAAAATCTGGAAATATCTGCTTATTATGAACTATAGGAAAATCTGCATTTGGGGGCATATTTGAAAGGGCAGGAACTACGAGACTGTTGACTAAACTGCTCACCTGGCAGCCCCTTTCCCATAAAATGGGTTAAAGGAAACGGGAGCTCCCGTCTACCCCGTGGACGACCTGACAGGAGACCACCACACACACAGGATGCTTCAGAGGGATTAACTTCCAAAAGGTACAAACTGGGACCAAAGACATAAAACACTGGTGACCAGATGTTAAATTCTATGATGCAACTGACATTGAAGAAACAATATACATACTCAATCACGAACTCAATGAATGGTCATTCCGTATGGTATTTAACACCCAGTGTGCAGCACTGCTAACCTGCTAACCTGTCTTGTTAATTATTTGGCCAGCCATAAGAACCTTAAGGAAAAGGGCAGAGAGAGATTCTCCCTCTCTCCTGTCAATGCCTACCTCAAGAATCCTGGCATCAAAATGGTCATGTTTCTGCAGGAAGAGAAGAAACAGGCATACAGGTAAACGTGTCTGTACAGTTAGTGTGTGGAAGCACTTTTCAACACAGGCTCCACCACCGACTTTTAAGTGAGAGAGAATCTCAGATCTTTTGGTGCCGCTCCCGAGGCCACGCCCTGGTCCTCCACCATCAGCAGAGACTGCTCCACCCCTGAAGTCACCAGTCGGCCACCATCTCCCTGACTGCATCCTCCTAAGCCCCCAGCTCTCGCACTCGACGACTCCCAAGACAATGGTCCTTGGAGCCCCCCAGCACCTCCAGACACCTGACCACTGTCTCCCCCTCCCTCTCACCCCCTCTGCTCCTCACAGCCGCTCCCACTCAGCCAGGACACCACAGTCCATCACCTCCACTACATCTTGTGAATGTTGATGGAGTTCAGGACAGGCCACCCCAAGATGTGCCACTCTAGTATGCAGATTATTTTGAGTTGAAGCAATAAAGGCTCAGAAGACTCAGAAAGAAACTTTGACCTCCCCCACCAAGTAACTGCCTAAAAGAATTTGAGATGGAAGGCGTGTGCCCAGGACAGACCATCATAATAGATAACTCTGTGTATGGATAGACTGGGAGGGTCCTTGCTAAGCCCACTCTTATCAAAGCTTGGAAAACCAAGTAAAAGTAGAAATTATCCTTTGTAAGAGACATTTACATTTCTAAGGGAAATATCCATTTGTACACGTGTCTCCCTCTCCGTACCAGGAAGAAGGAGGGATGACCTTATCTCTAGAAACTCTTATCAGTGCAGAAGGCAAGGACTTAAATCTGCATATTAACCTTACTCTTGTTTACTGTGCTTTTCTGGTAATCTCCCATAGCTGACTCCCCCCACCCCCAATATCCTCCTTTGTCTTTAGCTGAAGATAGTATTTAAGATGAGAACCTTGGCCAGTTTGTTGAGTTACCCAGTTTTCCTGGGTCTCTCCCATGTATACACATTATGAAGCTTTTTTTGATTTTCTCCTGCTATTCGATCTCATGTCAATTTAATTTGTAGCCCAGCCAGAAAGGACTCAGAGTGGGTATAGGATAGTCTTCCTCCCCTACAATGTCCTCAACTCCCTCACCCCTTTCTCTCTCCACCACCCCATCCAGGCCTGAATCTATGCAACTGTCTGCCACACCTGGCCTGCTGGGTGCTCCTGGAGAGAAGTCAAAGCAGAGGACACACTTGGGCCAGTAAAAATCCATGGTCTCCAACTCAGGCGAGTCCTCCCTGCTGCCTGTTGGCCCTTCATGTTAGATCTCTCTCCACTCACCACAGAAGCCATTTCAAGCACTCTCTGTGTTCTTTTATTTTTATTAACTGTTTACCATAGAAAATTTCAATCATAGACAAAAATAGGGAGAACAGCAAAATGAAAGCTTATGTACTCATTAGCCAGCTTCAACAACTATCAGCTCATGACCAGTCTTCTTTCTTCTAAACTCTGTCCATTTCCCACTCCCCTGGATAATTTTGAAGCCAGTCCAGATACCTTTCATAAAATATTCTGGCGGCTGTGTTCATCAATGCCCCCATCCTACTTTCAGCAGATGACCCTACCTCCTCCTCACAGATTAAATGAGGTCACCAGGGAGATATCACTCACACTCCACCCCCATGCACATTTCCACTGCCGACAACACAGGCCCACCTGAATCTGTACCCTGCCCTTTCTTCTGTCAGGAGTTAATCCACTTATCTACACTCTGGATCTGGGCTCTCATTAGGGCCGGAGTTTGTAGGTTTTTTCCTCTACCTCTCATAGCTTTATCCTCCCAACTGAGCATTTTGCTCAGCTCTAAGCATGTTGCCTATCCGTCTCCATCTCGACCTCTCCTCTCCTCTTTAAGTCAAATTTAAGGAAGCAGCCAAACTCTTGTCTCTCTCTTCATCTCCTACTCATTGACAAGAACGAATTTTTCAGATGATTTTTACTTCTTTACAGGGGGCAGGGGGAGGACTTTGTTTTCTAATTTGGCCTGATGATTATTATCAATTTTTATTTCATGTGTGCTTTTATGAGACTTAATGACAGCTATCTGGTTGGTTTATCTTCGATTATGGAGAGAGCACTCCCGAGCTATGCTGCTCCATATACACCCCCGATCAACTGTGTTTGGGAAACTGCATCCTGTAGGTGGCTTGTGTAGATCCACAATGCACACCACCACATTAAGGCTCTGAGAAGCTACACAATCAAGATGCCAGTATCCAGTGCTTTGCATCTTGTTTGTGGAATACTTCTTGGTTATGGGCCTCTAGTGTTCCATAAAATACAGGTAGATAATAACGTGAAGTTATTTCAATGATGTTGAAATCATTTTTTGGAAAAAGACAATCTAAACAAACAAGTAAATAAAGTCATAATAACGAATTCTAGAACTACAAATACTCTTTCTGTCACAAAGGTAAGCAACACCAGGACTCTGCTACCTCCACTGGGACCAGTGTCCGGGCTGTCAAGACTGACACCTCCGCACGTGTTTCCACTCCATCCTCGCTCCCGTTTAAGCTTCATCTTCCTCTTCCGGTACCACTCCTGTGTCTGCTGGACCATATCAGCCCCCACCTTCTCCTGCTCTTCCTTGCTTCTCTGGGCAATGGTCTGCACAGCTACATTTCTCATAAGAGGGACGTTCAGACCAGGCCATAGGAAATCATGAAAGCCCTGAAGGTTTAAAAACATACACAAATAAGAATTTTTAAAAATTATTCATTTCTGGAGTGCTAAAATGCCAGGCAATGGGTGTACAGATAGTGATACTGCTAGTCGGAGCTTAAAATAACGTAATCACTTGGCAGACCACTTGGCACTGTCCGTTAAAATTGTAAACATACCCACCCTAACAGCTGGTAATTCCACATCATGGTGTTACCTCGAGAAACACTCCCATACAGGTGCAAGGCACATTTGTGCTTGGACAAGGATGTCCACTGAAGAGTTGTTTGTAAAGCGAAAAATGAAAACAATCTAAATGGCCAACAGTATTGGGATAATTAAATGAAATATGGCATATCCAACCTATGAAATGTTGTGCACCAAATTGAAAGAGTGAGGTAGCTCTATAGGTTCTGATGTGGAACAATTTCCAAGACCTACTATTGAGTGAAAAAGTAAATTATAAGACAGTATGTACCATATGATATAATTTAATTATTTCTAAAAAGAAGAAATTATATATTTCTTTTAGGGTATTTATGTATACAAAAGCATTAAAAAATGTCAGAAGGAAAGACACCAAAATGAGATCAGTGGTTTCCTTGCGGGTGGCAACTGGGATTGGGGTAGAGAGAAAGGGCATCAAGGGGGATTTTAGGTTTCTCTACAGTCTTTGAATTTTTTACTGAGAACGTATATATATGTGATTGTTATAATTTTAAAAAATGTTAAAAAATAAAATAAGATACAAGGTAAGTCATAGAGAAAAACATCCAAGTAGACATGCAACAGCTAGATGTGCAGTGAGAGATGTTTGCTTTATGCCTAAAAGGCTGGTTCTATCACAGATGATTTGTTAGCAGCCACAGTACAAATGTCGATTCAAGTACACTATATTTTTATTCTTCAAAATACACGAGTATAAACAACCATGTGTTCCCAGGGTGGGCAAACTAACGCCCATGGGCCAAATCCAGCCCACCACCTGTTTTCGTAAATAAAGTTTTACTGGAACACAGCTATGCCCATTCAATTATGTATTGCCTGACTGTTTTTGTGCCCCAACAGCAGAGTTAGATAGTTGTAACAGAGACCATGTGGCTCACAAAACTGAGAATAGTTACTCTATGGCCCTTTGCAGACAAAGTCTGCCAACTCTCCATTTATTCCATTTTCTGTCACTGAATCATAAGCTCTTTGAGGGCAGGGACTGTCACAGCGGATGCCACACAAGGGCATCTTCTAAGGTTGACTCTTGTGCTCAATATATTCCCAGGAAGTATTTAATGTGTGTCATGTGTCAGAATTTTAAAGTACTCACTTGTCATGTTTCCAGATTATTATTTTGAAATCTCAGTATTGAAATTTTGTTTCTGTTTTCTTATTCCTAATTATTTTCTTCTTTTTGACACTAGTGTAAATGGAATTGTTTTCATTTCCTTTTCAAATTGTTCATTCTTAGTGTATAGAAACATGATTGATTTTTATAGGTTGATTTTATATCCTGAAACTTTGCTAAATTTATTAGCTCTAACAATTTTTTTGTGTGAAATCTTTAGGGTTTTCTACATATAAGATCATATAATCTGTGAACAGAGATAATTTTACTTCTTCTTTTCCAATTTGGATGCCTTTATTCATTTGTCTTGCCTGGTTGCTCTGGTTAGGACTTCCAGTAACATGTTGAATAGAAGTGGTGAAAGCAGGCGTCCTTTTCTTGTTCCTGGTCTTAGAGGAAAAGCCTTTGGTTTTTCACCATTAAATATGATGTTAGCTGTGGGATTTTCATATACGACCTTTATTATATTGAGGTGGTTTCCTTCTACTCCTAGTTTATTGAGTGTTTTTATTATGAAAACGTGTTGAATTTTGTCATATGCTTTTTCAGCATCAATTGAGAAGATCAGGTGAGTGTCTTCCTTCATTCTGTTAATGCAGCTTATTACGCTGATTGATTTTCTCACTTTGAATCATCCTTCCATTCCAGGAATAAATACCACTTGGTGTATAAACCTTTTAATGTGCTGTTGAATTGTTTGCTAGTATTTTGTTGAAGATTTTTGTATCAATATTCATCAGGGGATATTGGTCTGTAGTTTTCTTTTCTTGTAGTGTCTTTTTCTAGCTTTGGTATGAGGATAACGCTGGTCTCTTAGAATGACTTAGAAAGTGTTCTCTCCTATTCAACTTTTTGGAATAGTTTGAGAAGGATTGCTATTAGTTCTTCTTTAAATGTTTAGTAGAATCCCCCAATAAAGCCATCAAGTCCAGGGCTTTTCTTTGTTGGTAGATTTTTTTTTTAAATTTCTGATTCATACTGCTTACTAGTTATCAGGCTATTCAGATTTTCTATTTCTTTGTGATTTATTCTTAGTAGGTTTTGTGTTTGTAGGAATTTGTCCATCTTATCTAGATTATCCAATTTTTTGGCTTACAGTTGTTCATAGTACTCTCTTATAATCCTTTTTATTTCTGTAGAATCAGAAGTAATATCCTCACGTTCAGTTCTGTTTTAATTTGAGTCTTTTATTTTTGTACATGTAGCTAAATGTTTGTCAATTTGGTGACCTTTTCGAAGAAACAACTTTTGGTTTAATTGAATTTTCCTATTGTTTTTCAAACCTCTATTTTATTTATCTCTGCTCTAATATTTATTATTTCCTTCCTCCTGCTAGCTTTGGGTTTAGTTTGTTCTTTTTTCTAGTTCTTTAAGTTGTAAAGTTAGGTTATTTATTTGAGATCTTTCTTATTTTTTAATATGAACGTTTATAGCTATACATTTCCCCCTTAACACTACTTTCACTATGTCCCTTAATTTTTGGTATGTTGTGTTTTCTTTTTCATTCACCTCAGTATTTTCTAATTTACCTTGTGATTTCTTCTTTGATCCATTTCTTGTTTAAGAGTATGTTGTTTAATCTCCACATATTTGTGAATTTTCTAGGTTTCCTTCTGCTATTGATTTCTACTTTCATTCCATTTGATCAGAAAAGATATTTTGTATGATTTCAGTCTTTTAAGTTTACTAAGACTTGTTTTGTGGCCTAATATATGGTCTATCCTGGAGAATGTTCCGTGTGCACTTGAGAAAAATGTGTATTCTGTTATTGTTGGGCAGAGTGTTCTGTATATGTCTGTTAATTACAATTGGTCTATAGTGTAGTTCAAGTCCTCTATTTCCTTATTGATCTTCTGTCTGGCTGTTCTGTCCCTTATTGAAAGTGGGGTACTGAAATATCCTACTATTATTGTAGATCTGTCTATTTCTCTCTTCAATTTAGTCAATGTTTGCTTCATGCATTTAGGAGCTCTACTGTTTGGTGCGTATATATTTATAATTATTATATCTTCTTACTGAATTGACTCTTTTATCAACATGTAATACCCTTCTTGTCTCTTGTAACAGTTTTTTGGCTTAAAGTCTATTTTGTCTGATATTATTATAGCCACCCCTGCTCTCTTTTGTTTACTGTTTGCATGGAATATCTTTGTCCATCCTTTCATTTTCAACCTGTGAGTGTCCTTAGATCTAAATTGAGTCTCTTGTAGGTAGAATATAGTTGGATCCCGTCATCCATTCTGCTCATCTATGTCTTTTGATTGAAGAATTTGATCCATTTACATTTAAGGTAACTACTGATGGAAAAGGACTTCTTATTGCCATTTTGTTATTTATTTTCTGTATGTCTTATAGATGTTTTGTCCCTCATTTTCTCTCTTACTGCCTTCTTTTGTGTTTGATTTTTTTTTTGTAGTGACACATTTGGATTCCATTTTCATTTCTTTTTGTATATATTCTATAGATTTTTTTTCCTGTGGTTACCCTGGGGGTTACCTATAACATCCTAAAGTTATAACATTCTATTTCAAACTGATACTTACTTAACTTCAATATTGAAATTTTTTCTGTTTTTGAGCCCTTACAGTGTACCAGGCATTGCATTAAGCACTCCACATTTACCTCATTTTAATCTTTTTAGTAACCTTCTGAAATGCAGGTATTACTATCTGCATTCTACAAATGAGGAAACCAAAACACAAGGAAAATAGTTAATTAACCCAAAGTCTCATAGCTAGGAAGTAGCAAAGTTAGAATTCAGTCCAGGTCTGCCATACCCTCCCATGTTCCATCCAGCACCATGAACAGTCCGAACTTGTGTGTCCTCCACATTCATCACATAAAGTGGAGTGGCCCATCGGCTTTGTTAAAACTTGTAGCTGACTACTCCCTTTCTATCCAAAACAATAATTGGTGAATTTCCTTTTTTATTTGACATTTAACATGGGTGTGTATGCTAAAATGGAAGTACGGGAATGGCAACAGAGTTGAGACTTGAAAGTGTACACATAAAAATATAAGTTATCTGAAGTTTATTGTGGCCAACTTATAGTGGAAATGTTCCTTAAAATTGTTACAATATTTTCCAATAATGAAGCAAAACTTGAAACTGTTCATTAAATCAAAAGTATACATTTAAAAAGCATTGTAGGTTGGATTGTAGGGAATTGTTTAATGAATATTATTTTTTCTTCTTTAATAGTTTACTGCCAGAAACATTAGTTGGAAGTATGTGCCCCGTTGACTTGTTGATATTTTATTGCCAAATTCTTGGAGATGTACTCCTGAAAGGAAGGATGAGCATACTAACTACTGGTAAGGGGTCTTTGTAATTTCCTTATGTTCAATAACACATCATGCTTTGAGTAAATGTAACCTATGCCAGCCTATATCTTCCGCTTAGGAAGGTGACATTTGAAATAAAATATTTATAATAGCATCAACATCAATAAATTACTTCAGATACAAAACACTGTGCTTGATGTGTATTCTGTGTGAGCTCAGTATATACTCAATTCTTTGCAATGTATGTACTTTCACATTTCAAATTCTGGAGAGCTGAGATCTTAAAACTCAGATATAATCATATTTTCTCTTACTATCTCTGAATAATCTGTTTTGACTGTGTGTTTGGTATGCACATCATCTTTTTGGGAAGAGACTGAAATCACCCAAAATAACTGGTTGTTAATGTATACATTTTAAGTATTGGTGGATTAGTTAATATTGGTGAATCCGGATGAGAGATATTCAGGAATTCTACATACTATTTTTATTCTCACAACTTTTTTGTAAGATTAAAAGTTTTTCCAAGTCAAATGTTAAAAAATAATCTTAAAAAATCAATGAGTTGTCACACGTGATTGAACTCGCAAAGAGGAATGCATGTGTTATAAGAATTGCCTCCAAAAAAAAGTTTAACTTTATTGGATATTCTTTGAATTCAATAAATCAGTAAGCAGATAGATATTGAGTGCCTACTGTATGCCAGGCATTGTGCTGGGCCCAGCGATGAATGAGACAGGCATGATCACCCCTACCCTACTGGAGCAACAGATCTAAACACAAAATTACATGAGTAATTCTTTTCACCTTTTAAAATAAGTGTTCTGAGATACACAGTGAAAGCATACAGTAGGAAGACCTGAATTAATGTGTAGGATGAGGAAAGCCTTCCCTGGACAAGTAATATTTATGATAAGACCTGAGAGAAGAGTTAGAGATATGGGGGAGGTAGGTGGGGAACAATCTTTTCTGGATAGAGAGACCAGCATGTCTGAAGACCCAAGGCAAGAAAACGTGGGTGTGCCGGAGAGATTGAAATTGAAAGCAGGCCAGGGTGGCTGGAGCAGTGAGTGACAGGGAGAGCCCTGTCATGGCTTAGCACCACGGACAGTAGAGTTCATGGTTAGACAGGAGTCCTCTCCCGGGGATTCACCACCTGGATGGGTAAATAGAAATGGAACTAAAAGTCAGAGAAGCACAGACATTTCTCAAGGAATAACGATAACTCTAAAGAAGGAGAGTTAAGCCTTTTAATCATCACTTGCCTTTGAATTTATTTCAATGACTAGAAAAACTTCATGACGGACATCACTTCTTAAAGAGGATAAGGCTTATTAGTTTTCCTATAGGTAAGGAGAAGGTTCTTAGAATTATTGATATCATTTGAACCTGACCATCAGAATAAACCTAGTAAAATCTAGAGAAGTATTTTTCTCTACTAAGGACACAAGCTTATAGAATATATTGCCCTCGCCATTTCAAAAGTGTCCTTCCTGGTGTGCTTCTGTGCACAGGGCTTTCATGTGTCATGATTTATTGTGAAATATCAATATTCTCCCACACAGTATTTAGGCATATGGTCAGAATCTCTAATATGTGATTCCTTCCAGTTTTTCCACCATCCGTTGACCCTCAGACATGAGTCTGGGGTCCTTTCCTGAGTGCTGGTGGACTGGAGTCAGACCTGAGCAGCCCGCCCTGCACCTCCTTTCCACTGGTGGTTCCTGGTTCCTGCTCAGCCTTCCAGGAGCAGGGGTCCCTGCTGATTGGAAGATTCCTTTTACCACACCACAGTCGTAAGGAGGAAAGAGAGGTTTAAAAAAAACATAGAAAGAAGAACAAAATTTTCTAGTCTTATTCTGTCGGAGCTACTTCACTCCCACCCTAGAAGTTCTGTCTACTTGGGCCAAAACTCATTCCAGAGCTCCCTGGGGTGTGGATGTAGGGGCAGGTGGAGGTTGAGGGGACAGCTTTGAGCTCTCCTAGAGGTTAAAGTGTGTAGAATGTGTTATGAATACATTGTGTGGCACAATAATTTGATGTTTTATGTCTATTGCAGTAAAATAGATTGGATAAAGTTTGTATGAAACCCTTTTTCTTCTTTTATATTCAGATTTAATGAGTAATCCTGTGCTGGCCACCCTCCCCAAGCTCTTGGAGCAGCCTGACGTAATGGATGCTCTCAGGGTGGGTAGCAGGCATCATGATGGAAACCTGGTGGGTTCTGAAAGCAGTTAAACTCACCATATTAGTGAGTTCTGACACCGGCTGTATGTTGTTTTTTCACATTCAGATGATGTCTCCCAATCCTTGTCCACTGTCTAGCTAACTTGGTCTCATCCTTCCTGTCTTACTATGAATGTTGCTTGCCCAGGGCTGCCTTCCTGACCCAGTAAGTAGATGGAATGTGTGCTATGTACACTGTTGCAGTCTCTTGTCTGTCATTTGTTCCTTGACTTAAGATGGCCACTAATTGCATCCCAAGAGCAAAATTCCAAAATGGTTTGTTACATAAATCAACTGAGTTTTCAGGGTAGAGTCAGCGAACATATATCATTTGTAATTTAATTCAATATATACTGTCTATGAGATAGCAACTGGGTATTAGTTTGAACCATATAAAATCTTTAATTTTCAGCCATTTTTTGGCCTTCAAAAATGGCAGTTTCATTTAGTTCAACTTAATATATCAAGGGCAACAAATATTAGAAGACCCGTATGCCTACAAGGCAGATACTCAGATAACATGACAAGTGTCCCAGGGGGAGTATAATCCAGGTCCTCGGAGATTTAAAGAAGGTAGCAAATGAGGACCAGAAATCTGATTCATTAAAGAGGTCCTTGAGGAGATGGACCTAATGAAAGGCTGAGGGCCCAGTCAGATTTTGATGTGCTGAGATGGGAGTAGAAGACATTATAGGTGGAAGGATCAGCATGGGCAAACATTCTGAGGCAGGACAGAATAGAACGTGTTCTCGAGAAGAGCAAATGATCCAGTTGGCACGTCAGGTGTCCTCTGTAGATGGACAAGGTCCATCAGGGTCTCATGCCGAGGGTGAGGGGTGTGGTAGGTGGTGGGTAACTTGTGAAGGTGTTTGCTTTAGGAGAGCTCCTGACAGCACAGCGAGGTGGAAAAGCACCCGTGCAGGAGGGAGGTGAGCTGTGTTAGGAGGGGGCTCCTGCTGATAAGGAGGGAGGTCACGTGGGCCTGACAGAGACGTGGAAGGAGGAAGGAATCACCCGCAGAGATTTGTGTTAGACTTTGAAACTGATTTCCTGTGCTGGTTTGACTAGGGTGAGGGTGTCATCAGTAATGATGAAGTCTTCAGCAAAGAGACTTAAGAAAATGTTCACAGCATATGATTACCTACAATTTCAGACTAATTACATTGGCACTATAGCTAAATAATGCAGAATTTATCATTCCTTCTTTATAAGATCATTAGTATCACAATATTCATTCATTATACAGAACATACATAATTTATTCATTCAACAAATATTTCAGGAGAGACCGCTATGGCTAAGGCGCTGGAATATTTCTCTAGAAGTGGAACAGTCACAGAATCTGGACTTTGGTGTCAGAAGGAACCTTAGGCTAATCTGGTCTAAATTCTGCATTTCCTGATGAGCAGATGGCTCAGAGAAGTGCAGCGACCTGGCAGCCATGGAGCCCAGCAGTGGCCAGGCCAGGGCTGTCACTGCAGGTCAGCTCTGGATGTCCAGATCTGCCACAGGCTCTTCAAGAGAAGGCATGTAGGTAAAGTTGTTCACACATATTATAAAGTGAAAAAACCCACATTTGAGGTTAATAAGTATATTTTAACATATATATGTGTATACTTGACTGTGAAAAGATCTGGAAGAACATACCCCAGGAAGGTAGCAATGATTACCTCTGGATCATGGGTTATTTTGTTGATCTGTATTTTCTTAATTTTTCCACAGTGAGTTATTTGTATAATGAATGATAGAAATAAAAAAGAGTGGTTTGTTCCTGCCCTCTTGACCCTTCTCTTCATGGCAATCTTGTGTGACTTAGGATAAGCCAGGCTGTGTGGTGGTAGCTACACAGGTTTATTTCTCACTCATTGTATCTTCCAGAATGGGTCAATGGAAGACCCTGCTCCATGGTCACCCAAGGGTGCAGGCTGGTGGAGGCTCCACTTTCTTACAGCATCATCTGAAAGAGTGGCTTCTCTGCTGCCAGCTGCCCCTCCAGGAGAAGAGGGAATGGAGAACTGCCCTTGGACTCTCCTCTGCCTTTGCCCCGAGGCAGCATGGGCACCTCTGCTCAGATTTCATTGGCCAGAACCAGTCACGTGGCCCCACTTAACTTCAGGGAGCTGGAGGGTCTAGTCCTCCGTCTGCTCCAGAAGGAAGGGAGAAGAGGATCTTGGTGCATAGTAGTGACCCCCCCCCCACGTGTTTGCTGTTCCCCCCTGAGTTACTGCAAGTGAAACACCCTACTGCTCGCTGGGACTCAGTGCAAATGAGGTGGGACATTGACGCTTTACTCACAAACAATAGGCAAAGTTTACCAGACAGTAAGTCTAAAGTTGCATAGTGATAGTCATGTTAAGCCAGATACCATTTAAAGTTTACATTATGAGGGGCCGGCCTGGTGGCGTAGCACTTAAATTCCCACATTCTGCTTTCGCGGCCTGCGGTTCACTTGTTCGGATCCTGGGCGTGGACATACTCACCGCTTATCAAGCTATGCTGAGGCTTCTCATGTAGAAGAGCTACAACTCTACAACTATGAAACACAACTATGCACTGGGGCTTTGGGGAGAAAACAAAAGAGGAAGATTGGCAACAGATGTTAGGACAGGGCCACTCTTCCTTTAAAAAAAAAGTTTACATTATGAAATGTGTGAGCATCCTAGTGTTAACTTAGCTAAGTTCAGTTTATTGTTGGTGTTTTAATTATAATAATGGCACCTGGCCTGTTTAGTAAAACACTCTGGCTCTCTAAGAGTCCTCTTCAAACTTTCCGGGACCCACAGGCAGAGTAGTCAAGAGGGTGGAAGACCACAATCCCATAAGCTAGGTCTTTCACGGTAATAGCTACGACCATTCCAAGACACGGCTCGTGAGGGCTCAGCCTGTGGTCTCTTGGTGGAAACTTCTCCTTTATTTCATGGAAAATCTCTTCTTTGGTGCCATATGTCATATTCATCCCAGGGTCTCCCTACTGAAAAGGAGCTGACGCTTTCATGTAACCCATGAAATCAGGCACCGGCAGGAGGACACCTGCAAACAGGCACAAAACCGAGGCCCTGGAAGGAACAGCTGGGAGACTGGGCACACTCCCCCCACGCTCACAGTTTGCCCAGAACTAGCACTGTGAACATCTTCACTTCATGCTTCTGTGGGATTAATTGAACTCTGGGTTTTTTATTTCTCTAAAGAAGAGTTTGTGAAGCTTTGTGGATAGATTGAGAATATTTACTTGCAAAGCTGTATCACCTTGACCATTGTCATCATCATGGCAGACAGAATTGTAGAGAAGTAGTGTATTTGGCAGAGTTTTCTGTTTCCATTAGTGCCTCGCCTTAAAAGCTTACTGGTATTTTACTGTTCAGGTGCTGCATTTGCATGGATGTGTTAGTGTTTCACTGATTCTGTCCTCAAATTAGTTTTGACTTGTAAGAATCATGGGCTCTGACGTATCTTTCACTGCCTGGTCAGTCTGGTTCTGGGTGGTTAAAGTAGATGCTATAGATTCACTTCTTACATGTGTAGGTTCTGTGGGAGATCAAGATTTGGCCACCCTGAAATCTATCTCTTTACCTTGATTGTTTTCTCTGAGGGACATTTGACCTCCCCCACTAACTGCCTAAAGAATTTGACATGGTGGCTCCTTCCTGAAACAGATCCTCTATCATGATGGCTGTAATGATAATGTAAAACAGATGTTACAATGGAAGGGGCACCAAGCCCTTTTTATCAAAAAAACTCTATCTCTCCCTGACCACATTATCTATAGATGACCCTGAAAAGAATTTTCTTCTTGCCCTCTGAAGTCCCAGACCACTACCTACCCCCAACATCTTCCTCACCTTTAGCTGCAATACTTAAGCAAGCAGCTTAGACAGAGGGACGAGTTGCTCATTTCTGAGTTTCTCCCATGTATACATGTTATTAAACTTGGTATTATTTTCTCCTGCTAACCTGTCTTGTTGATTATTTGGCCAGCCATAAGAACGTTAAGGGAAAGGGCAGAGGGGGATTCTCCCTCTGTCCCCACAGTTCTATACAGTGTTTTTAACTCTGTCCAAAACTTTAAATACAGTGAAGTGGCAGAAGTGTGGCAAAGACTTGTGAACACTCGGATTAATATAATATTTCTATTTGCTTTGTAGAGTTCATGGGCAGAGAAAGAAAGCACATTAAAAAGATCAGGGAAGGTAATCTGATTTTCCATGCTGAACTTAATATTTGCTGTGCTCACTGTTTGCTTGCACATTCTAATAATGCCTTGTTTTTAGCTCAAGTCGCCATAGTCATAATCCCTCTTAATCAGTTACACTGTGTCATTATGGTTGCAAAGACACTTTCAAGGAGGGTGTGGGTGATCGATTCCTAATGTGAAAAGAAACACTGGATCAAGACAGTCATTTCAGATCATTGAGTTTTATTTATTTGAAGGAATGTTTCTAAACAAAAGTCTTCTACTTGGCTATCAAATTTCTCTTGTTTTTAAAAAATTGCTCTAGCTCTCAAAGTCCATATCAGGTAAGGAGAAGGAAAAAGAAAACTGGCCTGAGTTGTATGGGACATTGAAAAAGTTCACGGCTCTTGCTTACATTGCCATAGAGGTCTGGTCATCACCACACGGAACTTGCATTAGTCAGCGAGTAGTGGCTTGACTGCTCTGACCCAGGATTCAACAGACTTGTTCTGTAAAGGGCCGCATAGTGAATATTTTTGGCTTTGTGGGCCATGTGGTCTCTGTCACAGCTACTCACCTCTGCCACTGTAACGCAAAGGCAGCTACCGACTGCATAAATATCTGAGCACAGCTGTGTTCTATAAAACTTTATTTATAAAAAGAGGCAGTGGGCCGCATTTGACCCATGCTCCATGGTTTTTAGACTTCTAATCTAAAATGTTAATTATCTACAAGGAAAAGGGGAGAACAAAGAAACTAAAACCCTAAAAATTGAAAACAAAATGTATTCACATTGTATCCTTATTTGAGCTTCCATTCGAGCAGTACCGTCTGCACTTGACCTGTGCTAAAATCAGCAGGTTTAATGCTATTCTGGTACAGCAGTGGACGAGGTGCTGAGCCTCAGGCCTGTAGAAATTGCCCCTACACACGTGCTGTGCGTGGAGAGGTGGTGTCTGTGTGCAGACTCTGCTGCGTACAGACACCTCCACCCTCAGACCGCAGCGCTCTCTCAGATCCCGCCCCGCCTGTGGGTGTCAGGGGCTGAGTGACTGTGCTGATACTGCAGTCCCCGTGTTATCCGCGGAGGGTCTCACCACAAATCCCAACTCCCTGGGTCTCCTTTCTCTGGATTTCATGCAGAACGCTTGCTGCCCTTCTCTTACAGCAACTCGACAATGGTCTCAGATGTGCTGTAATGGAATTAAGTGGATACAGCTGACTTCACATTGTGTCTGAGTTATATTTACCTGGAGCCACATCCCTGTCACCAGAATTAGATTCCGGCCCCCCATTTCCTTGAAGGAATGTGTGGGACACCCTCAGGGGAGCTTAGGAGACCCCCTGGCCTCCAGGAGCCGCTCCCAGACTCTCGGGGAGGAGTGCTCGTCTCTGCTCCGTGCTGACTCTCGCTGCTTCCCCTGCAGAGAGAGCTGCTTCCTCACTGAGTAGCTGGCTCAGAGCCATCACCTGCCAGGCACTAATGGCCCCTCCGCACCCCTTAGATGGCTTCTAGTTAACAGAGTCCATAGAATTTAGCGCTGAAAAAATAATGACGCAGATCCACTCATAGTTATTTGTGCTGCTGGTGTTTCCCCGAGAATCAGAGAGTTCCTGAAGACCGTGTTTCTCCTGGTTCACCACGACCGTGTGGTCCCTCTTCTGCATTCTGCTCTCCTGCCCCCACTCAGGTGGGCAGAAGAAGAGACTGAGGCTGCCTGATGGAAAGTGATCGCTGACTTCCTTAAGCAACCGAGAAAATGAGAGCGCCGTCCAAGCTCTTCTGTCCCCAGATGGAGTCCATGAACCTTTTGACATTTCAGAGCAGACCTATGACTTCTGGGGTGAATAAAGAAAGAATGCAGCCTGACAGTGGTGGCCCTGACAGACCCTCCATCATGGCCTGAATAAAATGACAGAACCAAAAGTAACTGTCACATTATAACTTAGGCTTTGTTCTTTTTTGTACAGACCACTTTCTATAAGAAATATTTATCTGATAATTTGAATATGTTTTAATACAATAAAATAAATTTTGGTAAGGAATACCAAATTTAAGGAGAATTTTTTTCAAAAATCAAGTAACAAATTTAAGTTGATTCTATCTACAGATTTGTATAAAAACAAGATTTTATCAAAAGCTGAATTTATGTTTATTCAAGAAAGTGAAAACACAATCCACACAGTGGGAGAAGATATTTGAAAATCATATATCTGATAAGTGTTTAGTATCCAAAATACATACACTTATGGTTATTGCTAATAAAATTTATGTTGTGAAATGAAGAGAAAATCAGAGTAATCTATTTGAGAAAGTTGTGTTATTAATCACATAATTCAGTATAATATTTGGATGTAATTTATCCTAATTACATATAAAAACAGAATCTAGTTTTGCCTTTTCAAGTCTATAAGTGCCTCGTGGCATAGTGGTTAAGCTTGCGCACTCCTATTCAGCAGCCTGGGGTTCGTGGGTTCAGATCCCAGACACAGACCTACAAACTGCTCATCAAGCTATGCTGTGGTGGCATCCCACATATAAAATGGAGGAAGACTGGCACAGATGTTAGCTCAAGGCCAATCTTCCTCAAACAACAAGAGTAAGATTGGCAACAGATGTCAGCTCAGGGCCAATCTTCCTCACACACACACACAAAAGTCTTAAAAAGAAGAAAAAAACCAAACAAATTTCAGGCTTAGGGGAATGAGTTAATCTACCAGCATATCAAAGAACAAAGGTTTTAGTGCTTGTCAAATAAACTTGTGACTTCTGGTAAATTGTCCCAGCCTCACTGTTCATAACAATAGTATAGTGGGCATTTATTAAGTGCTTACTGTATGTGTTCTCAATTCACTGGGTTAATCTCACAACTCCTGTAGGAGGTAGTTACTGGCTTTTTCTATGTTACTGCTGAAGAAACAGGCCAGGCAGTATAGATAAGTTGCCTAAGGTCAGAGCTAGCAAGTGGCACAGCTACTATACCAAGTAAAGATACCATGGATCATTTCCTACAACCTAAGGTGTTCCCCCCATCAGTGCAAATCTTTAAGAATTGCACGTGAATACAAAACATGAGAAGGCTGTTTGAAGAAAAACATGGTCAGATTAGAAAGAGTTTAACCTAAATAATCAGAGTACCATTTGAGGTACTTTTTTTGACAACCTGCTCCCTTAAAAGAGGCATTTATCTTTAGAGATCCATCATGTTAGGAAACTTCTGGGCTACATCCTAGTTAGCTTACCCTGAACCCTTAACCTAAACTTAACTTGGGCCTTCACCAGAGAAATTGACATGATATGAAAGAGTTCCAACCACAAACGTGACAAGAGAGCTGGGCCTTGGAAAAGACATTTCGCTCCATCTCCAAGAGCTGGTTTCCAGAGATTCTGTCCCTCTGCGTCCCCTCTGCCCTCGGTGACACGGGAAGCTGAGCGTCCAGACACCATTCATTTGCCCATCACGATGCGGCTGCCCCGTCCCCTTCCCAGGTGATGGCTCCCCTTCCTCTGGGACCCTGGCCTCCCCGGCTCCTGCTTGGCCAGAGCGAGAGGGTTTCTGCCTTTTCAAATGGAGATGGCAAGAGTGTGTACAGGGACTTTTCCCCACTCTGTCACTAAGTTGCCTCCTCTTAGTCCCCTGCAGTCCTGTTTGAAGGAAATGAAACCATGTCACTCCCCACTGTGAAGGTCATTTTTCTGTAGACTCTTCAATTCTTAAGGTCTGCCTTTTTATTTTTTTAATCATTTAGCTTATTCTTAGCATTAAGCAGAGGTGGGGCATTCTGAATGAAAGAAAATATTGCTGGTGAATCCCTTTCAATGAACGCACAGCATGAAGGGAGAGAGCTTTCTTTAGAATGTCTTTTCACAGACTGTCTTCCATGTTCATATGAAATGTCTTATGATTGATGGATGTGGGCAATTTTATAGTTTCTGACATGTGAGAAAAATATGGGGACATAAGAGCAGACAGTTTCAGTAGTGCTTGGGCCAAAAAGTAAGGCACAAAGGCAGTTTAAGTGGAGGAGACAGTTCCACAGGATGAGGGCATCTGCCATTGAGAGACTCACATTTTCTCTTTAGTCAGTGAAATCTTTTTTTTTAAACAAGAAAACTTCTCTGGCTTTTTAAATGCGCACTTCAGGGGGGCCAGAGGACAGCAGCTTCTGTCCCTTCACACCCCTCCTCAGGAAAAGGCAGCCCAGACTCACTCACAAGCAGTCCCAGGACACCCTAGGACTCCCAAAATTCACTTGGAGATTGATTGCTAAGATCTGGGGAGATGTGTTCCCAGAGCTGGTGCTATAAGAGAGGCCCAGGCTTCTGGAGGTGCTGCCCAGCCCTATAAGAGCCAGGAGTCTCTCCCTTTTGGTCACTTCTGGGTTATTCTGGCTTCTCATCTCCTTCCCTTTCTCTCCTTAAGAGCCCATGAATTCTCCATAAATTCAAAAGTGCTTTTCCTCCCCAGGATGGCTGCAGTGGAAGCCTCATCAGGGATGGGGTGACACGTCTGTGTCTATATATTGTTTGTCTGTGAGATGAGAAATGCCTGCCCCAGAAAACCAGGGAGATGTTATGAAAAGAACAACCTGAAATTTGCATGTCTTTCAGCTGAGCCAGACAGGAGTGAGTGGAGTTGTTTAGTCCAGAAGGTCTCTAACAGCATCATTCAGAACTGAGCTACCCCACCGTCATGAGCTCACAATCAAAGTCCACTAAACATGGGAGGGAAAAAGTGAACAGGAATAAAAGTTAACAGAAACCACGAAGTGCAGAATCAGGCTACCAAGACTGAAATCATGGAATTATCAGATAAGGAATATAAAATAAATACCAAGAAAAATTAATGAAAAGATACCCACACCTCAACACATTGTATCACAATCACATAACCTGCAGAACACCAAAGACAGAGAGAAGACTCTAAAAGCAGCCAAATACCAGAGACAGAGTCCAACAAAGGAGCAGCAGTTCAACTGACAGCTGACCCCTCAGTGGCAACAATGGGAGCCAGACTACAGTGGAACAATATGGAAAGGTCTAGAACACAGGGGAAGATATCTTAGAAGTGCTGAGAGGGCATAATGGTCAGGGAAAAATAAGGACATTTTCTGACAAATCAAACTGACTACTACCAACTGAACTTTCCTAAAGAAACTGCGAACAGTTGTGCTTCCAGAAGAAAAAACATAGTCCCAAAAGGAATATCTGAGATGCAAGAATATCTTCATGACTCAAGGTAGGGAAGGATTTCTTAAACTTGACTCGAAAACCACAATCTATAAAGGAAAAGATTAACATATTCAGTTACAGTAATAGGTAGAACTCAGTGCGTTAAAAGACACCATACAATGTGTGAGACGTGTGCTGGCAGAATACATCTGCAATATTTATAATTGTCAATGAGATCCACATTGATAGAAAAAATTCCAAAGAATCAGAAGAAGAAGACAAACCTATAGGAAATTTGTAACCAATAAACAATGAAAAAGTTTCACAGAAGAGGAAATATGAAATATATGAAAGTAAGCTCAATTTAATGAGTAACCATAAAAATTAAAATTTAATGAAATACATAGAAAATCCCCAGGAATCTACCAAACAACAACCAAAAAAAACTCTTCTTGAACTAATAAGTGAGTTTAGCAAGTTGCAGGACACAATGCCAACACACACAAAAAAGTCAATCATGTTTCCATTTACTAACAATGGACAATTGGGAAAGGAAATTTTGTGTGTGTGTGTGAGGAAGATTAGCCCTGAGCTAACATCCATTGCCAATCCTCCTCTTTTTTCTGAGGAAGATTGGCCCTGGGCTAACATCCATGCCCATCTTCCTCTACTTTATATGAGATGCCGCCACAGCATGGCTTGATAAGCAGTGCACAGGTCTGTGCCTGGGATCCGAACCCACGAACCCTGGGCCACCGAAGCAGAGCTCATGAACCCAACTACTAGGCCACTGGGCTGGCCCCCGGGGAAAGGAAATTTTAAAAAAGTGATACTGTTTACAATAGCTCACCCAAAGCGAAATAGATAGGCATAAATATAAGAAAATATGTGCAGCACTTGTATGCTAAAAACTACAAAACATTGATAAAAGAAGTAAAGAACATCTGAATAATTGGAGAGGCATACCACGTTCATGGATTAGAGGATTCATCATAGCAAAGATGTCAGTTCTCCCCAAATTGACGTATAGATTTAACCCAATCAAAATCCCAGCAGATAGATATTGTTGATATTTACGAGCTGATTCTAAAATTTATGTGGAAAGGCAACGGAACTAGGGAAGGGGATGAGCTATCTCTTGAGATGGGCAGAAATGTGAGCCACCTGCTCTGGCAACTCTTTTGATTACTGTAACTTTATAGAAAGTGTTAACATCTGGTAGTGTGATTCCTCCAATCCACAAACCCAGGAGCCATCCTTGGCTTCCCCTCACCATGACCACGAATCTCCAGTGGTCTCAGAGTCCAACAAGTTCTTTTCCTTTTTCAAAATTATTTTATTACTTTATAAGAGATAAACAAACTCCTGTGTACCCACTATACCCCCTATGTGGTGTAAGAATTAGAACATCATAATGATCTTTGGAGGCCTCTGTAGCCTCATTCCCAATCCCATATTCTCTCTCAGCAGGTGCTGAGGCGGGTGGGTTTGAAGGAATTTGGGAGTGCCAGTGAGCTCAGATTTTGTATCTGCTGGATTTGAGGAGCTTGAGGGGCAGGGCCAGGACTTGGGGGAGGCACGTGAGGTGCCTGGGTGCACAATGTACTGAGGCACCCTCTCTCTCTCAGGGTCACGCAAGTGCAGAGTTGGCCCTACAGAGGGACAGCCAAGTGGAGACGTCCAGTGGGCAAGTGGACGTGTGGGGTGAAGGCCACAGAGAGAAATGGGCTGAGGGTGTTCCCGGGATTGCCAGCCTATGTGGGGCCTAAACACAGATGTAACAGGAGTGAGGAGAGGAGAACTGAGGAGGCTCCAGTGACATCCCAAGGAGGCCCAGGAAGGAGAGGAGCTCAGAACGTCTGAGACAAACCAACAACAAAACACTCGGTGCTTGTGTCCATCTTCTCTCCAGGCCTCTAACTAAACACGCCATCAGGTGGACATTTACTTCCTCCCCTGGGCTCACCAACATGGGTGCCAGCCCAGCCCCAAAGCAAACACAGGCAGAGCCCAGAGAGGACAGGAAAAAGGTGTGGTTTCTCCACCAAGGATGTCATCAATGGCTAGTCAGCTGGTAACTGACCCCAGGGTATCTGATACTATAATCCTGGAAGCTCCAAACCAAATGCCCCCAGGACCAAGGAGGCACCGTCAGTGGGTGAAGGGAGCCAGGAGAAGGAGAGAAATATTCCACAGTGACAGTGAGCAACAGGGAACCTGCCACACAATGGCATAGGGTTAGCGAGAAGGGGATGTGGTCCACTGAGGATTCCAGACCCTTTTTAAAGAGATAGTCACAACTTTTTTCATCCTGCTCTGGCCTGGGAAATGGGTTCACTGTGGCCAGAACTATGGTTTTCTCAAGAAATGTTTGAAATCTGAAATTTTTCATGTGAAATATTCTGTTTTAAATGTCGGCAACTTATTCAGAAATGTTTAAACAACTGTATATGCCAACACCATTTGGGCCAAGAAGACATGTCCACAGGCAAAATTTGGCCAAGTCCTTCCCTTAGCAACCTCTGTGTAGCCCCTTGAATTTTTTAACAATCGGACCTCAGTTTACTGTGACTCAGGGACAAGCCTTCCTTCCCCATTCCCTCCATTCCCACCTAACTTCACCCGAAGAGCTTTTAACCAGAGACGGAGGAGAAGAAAGATGCCCTGCACAGGGAAACGTGTCCGCACAAGCAAATGAAGCCCCTCTTTATGGTTTTCTCTTACAGGTGTTTGGGTGCTGGGTCTGGATCCTGGTGGATGAGTGATGTACGTCTCACTCACCTCGTTCCTAGTCTCCCTCATGTTCCTCTTGTCTTACTTGTTTGGATTTTACAAAAAATATGAGTCCTGGAAAGTCCTGGTGAGAACCAGCGAGGGTGGCCCAGGCCCTCGGGCTCCTCCCAGACTGATGTGCTGGGTGATGTGAGGACAACAGGCCTTCTGGGAGGGGAGGGAGAACCAGAGACCAGGGACCAGAGACCATTGCTGGGCATCTGATGGAACCAAGACTTTTTATTTTCATGTGTTTACTATTAAACTGGAATGAAAGCATTCCTCTCCAGAGTAAACCTTCCATTGCTGTCCCCTCCATGGCCTCCCTTGTCAGGAGCACACACAGTCTGTATGTTCCTGCACCAAGCACATCCTGACACACTTCCCTCTAAATTCTGTTTATGGTACAATCATTGGAGCAGCATTGAATGAAATGTTAGTAGGAAAAAAATCACCATAATCTCAAGGTCCTATCATAATCACTGGGTTCAGTCTTCAATATTCCTGGAAAATTTTATGCAAAATGTGTATATAATCACATTGAACCAATAATTTTGGATGTAGAGTCTTTCATTTAAAATGAGCTCATTAAATTCTTTTCATGCTGTCCACATTATCTTGATAACCATTTAAAATTTTCCTATACTGAATAATTTGAAACATATACAAAAGTAGGGAGGATTTTATCATGGACTCTCATGTAACTATAACCCAGATTCCAGCATTATCAAGACTTTGCGACACTGGCTTCATCAAGCCTTGGTTTTTTCCTGAAGAATTAAAGCAAACCCCAAGCCTCATGTCATTCCATTCTACATGTGTCCGTATGCCTCCAAAAACCCTGGAAACTTTCTACATTATCACACTTACATAAAGCTAACGGGAATTCCTCTGCACCAACTAAGACCCAGGTCCCATTCACATTTCCCAGTTTTATCTGAAATGTCTTTTGCAGTTGGCCTGTTTGAATCAGGGTCCTCCCAGGGGCCATGCGTTGCACTTGGTAGTTATGGTTCCTGGGTCCCTTTCATCTAGAAGGTCTCTCCTGGCCAGTCACTTGTTGAGGAACCTGGGTCAGCTGTCCTGTAGAAGGTGCTCCATTTGGGGTTTGTCTGTTTGCTTCCTCCTGGTGTGATTTGAATTGCTCCTCCAGTCCCTGAATTTTCTCTCTACTGGAAGTCAGCACTAAAGGCTTCATGCAGACGGGTTAAACCTTTCTGGTGAGAATACTTCATTAGTGGCTTCAAGTCACGTCACACACAGTGACTGGTGGTCCCTCTTTCAGTGTGACACCCTTATCCCATCAATTTTTTCTCTAATGCTTTCTTTCATCTACTGATGAGTTTTCCTGAATTGAATATTTCACTAGGGGTTGTGAAATGCCAATTTGCCTCTTATGACATTCCTTCTAGAATTGATAACCATTTTTAATGACCACATGACATTGTTATTGAGTTGAAGAACACTGCCGAGAGTTAACACAGAGTTTCAAAAATTGAAATCTAGAGTTAGCTTAGCCCGACTCTGTTACCAAGCAAGGGCTCAATCTGCTTGCCTGAAGACAAAAGCTAACCAGTCCAGAGGCAAGGCAGTGGATAGAAGAACTTTATTAAGCAATGAGCTTACTGATCAGAAGATGGTTGACTATCATCCAAAAAAAACCGTCTTAAAGGTGAACTGATTTGGAAACAACTTGTATAAGGCAAACGGTCAGGGGGTGGGGCTCAGGAGCATCAGGTGATAGATGACCACAGACCATTGGGTACCTCTCCATAGACAAAAGTTTATGCTGAATGTGACATTCCTGAGGAATCTAAGAAAACATCAGTTACCTCCTTATCTGGGGCACAAGGAACAGTATGGGCAGAGGACATAAATTTTCTGCTAACAAGTTATTCTTTCTACTGGTTACTGATTAACTTGCCTACGTGCAATTCTAAGCATTTTTCCAAAGCGTATTGTGGGAATAAGATGGGGAGGAACAGCATGTGCTGGGGCTTTTGGTTGGCGCCTTCTCACCAGGCTGCATTTGGCATTGAAGCCTGAATTTCTGGACATTTGGATCTTGACTTTCTGGGAAAGACAGCTCAGTTATATACTGAGGAGGACAGAAAGACCTGCTTAGTTTTAAACAAAAGTTGATTATGCTGAATATGCACAGCTGCAGTTAGCAAAGCTTATCTCAAATTTTTTGCTTTAGGGAAGATTTTTTTAACTCCTCTGTTCTCAGCTTCAACTCTACCAGCTCTACCACATGTTAGCTAAGCCTCAGTTTCCTCATCTGTGAATTGGAGATAGCAATAGTAGCAGCCTTATGAAATTAGCTGTGGAAATACAATGAGACAACATGTGTACATTGTGAGGACAGTGCCCAGCACATAGTAGGTCTTCACAGAGCTTATGGTTAAGAGCATTGCAGTTAATGTGGTCTGGGTTCAAATCTTAGCTCATCATTGACCTTAACCTTGAGTTTCCATTTTCTCAAAATTGACAAGGTTACATGAGACAGATGAGAGAAGGGCTTAGCATAGAGCTTGGCACGGGATAAGCACCCAATCAATGTTGGCAGGTGTTAATATTATTATTGCTAAATATTACTCCACTATTGTTGGCTACATAGATATTTCATTAGAAACACTGCCAAATGAAAGAAGCAGGAGTTTCGGCAGCCGGCATGTCTCTTTTCCTCACTCTTCTCAGCTATATAGTCAGAGTGGGAAGTGCTCACCTGTCTACGTGCCCCCGTGAGGAGGCCTCTGCTCTGCCTTTCCAGGACAGCCTGTGCCACGGGGCCACTGCCATCCTGTACACGAGTGCGGCCATCTTATAGGTGCACGCCACGATCGTCTCTGAGACCCAGAACCTGAGCAACTACTTCATCGACAGCACAGCCTCAGTGAGGGCCGGAGAACACTGACCGCCACGGAGGGAGGGTATTGCCTGAGGCTGAATTCTGTCTCATGCGGAACAGACAGCCTGACCCTCAGGCTGAGGGAGCCTGGAGGTCGGAGGAGGGGTGTGTGTGTGAGTGTGTCTGTGCCCGTGCAACCAGGTGTGCCCAGCTCACGGAGCACCAAGCCCAAGCTCAGGGGACACTCTCGTCTTCTGTTTTTCCTGCCTCAGCCTTGAGCCCTCTTCCATCCACTACACTGTCCTCGGAATATTTTTTTTCCAAAACACAAAGTGGAACATATCTTTCTCTTGTGTTGAAGATCCTTCGATGGCTCCCACTGCTTGTGGCATGGAGCCCAAATTCCTCAGCGTGGTGAACTGCGTGTCCTGCAGTGAGAGGTCCACAGGAGGACGGTGGTGGCTGATGGACCCAAGGCAGGCGGTCTAGACGAATCGTGGGAGGAGCAGGA
>JABWHU010001435.1:3616132-3637500 GCA_014189135.1 Dicerorhinus sumatrensis harrissoni | reverse complement strand
CACCCAGATGGGGACAGGGTCCTGAGGTACCAGGGGGCAGGGCTGGGATGGGGCACAGGGGGACTTTGCTCCTGTGGACAGAGATTCTTCCATAGACCCCGGGAAGCTGCATAAGAGTGTGTGTGTGTGTGTGTGTGTGTGTGTGTGTGTGTGTGTGTGAGAGAGAGAGAGAGACAGAGAGAGCGAGCATTCGTAGGGAGCTGGCACACAGTCTTCATCACACTGGTGACAGCACACGCCCACAGCAGGTGGAGAGTCGGGATTGACCTGGAAGCTTCCCTCTGCACTGGGTGCCGGAAGCTCAGCCCAGAGCTGGGGCCACACTCGCTAGTGCACACTCAGGACTCCGTGGCGACACTCAGTGTGGTGACTGCGCTCTGACCTCCCCTCACTTTTCCTGCCTTTGATTTCTGACCAAGCCACACGGGAGGAATCGAGCTGAAGGAGGTGCAGTGAGCTGAGTCTGCAGACCAGGCTCTGAGAGCCGCCTTCTCAGATTTTAGCATTTCCAGGGAGCACCTGTGCATTCATTTACCTCCTATGTATTCTACAGTTAATTTTTTTAATAAAATAACTCTGTCTCTGCCTCAAAAATAAAAACACTGCCCTTCTCCAGATCACCTTTGCCTGCCCGTTCTTGGAGCTCCTGTTCTAGGGGAGTCCAGACACCTGGCTCCACCTTGAGCCCCTCTCCTTGCCTTAGTCAGAAAAACTGAAGACAGTGACAAAGAGAACCATTTACCTGATGTGGCATTCAGTGTCCATCAATGCCATGTCCGTTGGCCTCATACAAGCATCTCCAGCCCACTGGGTTCCATGCGGGAGGGCTCTCCCCTCCATATGCAACACAAGTTGTCCCTTTGGGATTTGGTCCATCAGTCACGTGTTTAGACACAGCCCTCTCACAGGAGACCCTGAGGGCCAGGTAACCAACTCGGACACTGACACATGCTGGACAGGCCTTCCCTGTGTCCCACACCCCAGATCAGCCGTGAGCAGGGGGACCCCCACCCCCTCCCTCACCTGCTCAGGGGCAGTGCCGTTTTGTATCTAACCAGATACACTGTCTTGTGCTGAATGCTGCAGAGGAGAATGCAGGGCTCCCTGAGAGCATGTGAATGGGGACCTAACTCAGATTGGTCCTCTCTGGATGGTCACCGGTTGACTACGCAAAGGATGCTCAGGAGAAGTGTGTCCCAGGCCCTTGCCTCTGCCCACGAGATGGGCATGCAATCCTCCTCTTCTCCATGCCACACTTTCGTGCCTCCTAAATCCAAGTCCGTCTCAGCCATCAGCACGCTCGTGTCCCTTTGTCAGTGCCCGTTATGGAAAAGGCCAAGTAATCTGCTTGATCTTAAAGGCAACTATGAATGAGATCTACACACACAGCTTACTCCATGGCAGGATTTGTATTTAAATTTGTATTTAACTGATTTAGCTCCAATTACTATAAGGTGTAAATAGTGTCCCACTGGCTCTGTCACGTGCCTTCCTTCAGGCAATCTCAGATTCATCAGTAGAGGAAGTCTTCTCATCAGAGATGCCTAGATCTGATTCATGAGGCCCAACTTGGTTTTGATAACTCCAGATGCTTCATTGCACTGACTTTTCTAGCCACATGTGATTCTCTCCTGATGCTTCTCAGCTGAGAAGCTCGGAGAACACCTGTGAGGACAGTGGTACCTCTCACCCAGCAGGTGGGCAGCAGGTACAGGAGACGAGGACAAGGTACCACTTGAGTTCACACCACAGGGGATGTAGGACTGGGGGGCAGCCCGTCCTCAGCCCCCAGATGCTCAGTAGGATGATACCAAGGGTCACAGTACCTTGGAAGCTCTGACTGCAAAGCCGTCTCCAGCCGTGTCCCAGCCCACTCCCAGCACAGTCCTTGTCCGGGTGGGGACAGTGGGTGGGGCTGAGCTGATGTCACTGGGATGCAGAGGGATAAGGAGAGGGCAGTAGTGCAGAGAATCCCAGCCTGGGGTGTGCTTGTCCACAAGGGGAGCGGGACTGTGGCACTGAGGGGTGTGATGACCCCACGTCTGTCCCTACTCTCCCCTCTGATTGGGGCTCACTGACCCTGTGAGCATCAACTGGGGTGTCTTCTGCGTAATGACGGGGGCGTGCTTCTCTCATGCCCACCCTCGGCCACCCGAGGAGAGCGGGCTGACCTGGGCCCTCTCTCCAGCCCCAGCTCCAGCCCTCAGAGCACTCCCTGGACTAGGGGATCTAAGGGGCCAATTTTTAAAAAAAATTCTAGAGACATAGTGTGACTAGTTTGTTTTGCCAACAAAGACCAAAAGAATCTTCTGGTCACTACCCTTTCTTAAGAAAAAGGATATTTTTATATAAAAAATACTAGGAAGGATATAATCTCAGAATTAGCATTCTAATGATAATACTAGATGACCTAAGTCCTTTCTTGGGATGACCAATTACTTAATTTCCATGTGCCTCAGTTTCCCCATCTGACAAATGGGTTAATACCTTGCTCATAGGGTTGTGTGAGGATGAACTAAGTTAATATTTGTAAAGTGGTTAGGACAGCACCTCGCATATAAATGTGATACAAGTGCTTGTTACCTAGGAGATTCAAATTATATTTAAAAAGTGAGTAAAAGCAAGCAAGCAGAGGATTGGGAAAGACTGAGACTGGAGACCCAGGCTAGAGCCTTGGGGGATGAGAGAGTCATTTGTGGTGAGGAAAATGCCCCCCGCTGCTCTCTGCCTCGTTTTTCTGCCCCTCGTGCCCCAGCGTGGCCTCTGGGTCTGGCCCTTCCTGGGCGTGGGCTCTCCTGGTCCGATGCTCACCCCTGCCCCCCTTCCCTCTGCAGGTCTTGGGAGCCCCAGTGTGGATCCTCATCGCCTCGTCCCTGGTGCCCCTCCCCCTGATCCAGGGCTGGGTGATGTTCGTGTCTGTGTTCTGCTTCGTAGGCACCACTGCCCTGCTCTTCCTCTACCTAACTGGTGCCAATAAAGGGAATATTCCCTGGGTTGACCTGGTGAGTCTCAGCCCTGGGTGTTTGAGGGGGTGGGTAGTATTGGATCCTCTCCCCTGGGAGGCTGGCTTCTCCAGCGCTGGGTGAGGCTACCCTGTAGCCGTCTCCCACCCGTGTTCCAAGGCTGAGCTGGCCAGGCCTTCAGCTCCGAGTGTGCACAGCAGCCCAGGGCTCCTGCAGCAAGGTCAGGGGGAGGTGAGGGCAGAGGGTGGCTGTCGCTGTCTGATCACGTGGGGCTGCTCTGCCTCCTCCTGCATGACGGCCTTGTTCATGGAAAACCAGCAGCCCACCCACCCCCCTTCCCACCTACACCTGCCAGGGCCTGTTGGCACCTCCTATCGTCCAGGAGGGCTGGGTTCCATCTCGGGGGAGCAGGGTCCTGGGGACTGGCCTTGGCTGCCCGTGTGAGGCCCTGCTTACTGCCCAGCTCCCAGTCACAGCCTTCTAAAGCCGGGTCACCAGAGTTGGGCTTGGTGGGGGAGAGAGATGGCCTGTGGTCTCTGTTCTGCATAAATTCTTGAGGCCCATGAAGAGGGTGAAACTTCCACATGGACCTCTGCCCCTTATGTACCCTGGAAGGGAGTGAGGGCCATTTGACCGGGCCTCTCACTCTCAAAAAGTCTCCTACTCAGACTTGTGAAATCACCTCCACATTACAGCTACTCAAAACCCCATTCTAGTACTTTTTTGCTTGTAAACATGCCTGCAGCCCCCCCCCTCCCAAAAAAAACGAGCAGCAACAAAACAACAATGAAAATGTCCTGGGCCTCTCTCACGTGCGCTGTTCACCGAGGCCACATCTGAACCAGGACTGTGACCACGGATGACACTCCTGAGGTCCAGAACCAATTTCTACCTATTCACTCACAAGCTGCCCCCCCTCACTTGATCCCCCCTGAGAGAAAGCAGTGTCGCTTCTCCATTGAAGTCCATACTGTTGCCCCAAACCAGCAAGAATAAACTCAGGGGGGCAAATGACCTCTGGGAGGAGGGGGTTGGAGGATATGGTGATGGTGGATGGGGTGGGGGAGTCAAAGGAAGTAGCATAAGATGTCCAAGGGACCTGAGCATGCTGAGAGGGGACAGGTGGGGTGGAGGGGCCCTGCTGGGACCACAGGTGCACCATGTCTCCACGTCTAGTCTCCTGATCTCTCTGGTGGCCCTTTCTGACCCTGCAGGACACAACCTACCACTGTATCGCCGCCCTGTTTTACCTCAGTGCCTCCTTCCTGGAAGGTTTGGCCACCATCTCCATGGAAGATAGTGTCACTCGTGAACATTACCTCGAAAACATCTCTGCTGCGGTGAGTCGTCCTGCCCGTGTTCACAGCTCCCACCACCCACTGACAGAGGGTCTGAGAGGAAGGCTGCCCAACCCCTCCCCTCATTTTTTAGTTCACTAAATATTTTTTTTACTCATCCCATCTTTAAAATTTGGATATTTTGTTCATAATGGATTTTTTTGGCCTTTAGATTTTCTTTTGATTCAATATTTCTACATATTATGAAATGATCACCACAATAAGTCTAGTTAACATTCATCACCATTCATAGTTACAAACTTTTTTTTCCTGTGATGAAAACTTTTTTTTTTTTTCTATTCAGGTCATAATAGTTTATAACACTGTGAAATTTCTGGTGTATATTATTATATATCAGTCACCATATAAATGTGCCGCTTTACCCCTTTTGCCTACCCCCCATTTTAGTTCACTAACTTTTGAGTGAGATAAACCTCCCCCTCATTTCTGAAGAAACAAACCCCAGAGAAGGGAAGGGATGTGCCCAAGACTCCCTTTATCATCCGGTCAGTGCTGCCCTGCCCAGGCCTGGGCTGGCCCGGGGGTCCGTGTCTGGGTGGGCTTTGTGGGGGGTAGATGTGTGAGGAGACATGAGTGCTGAGTGCCCGGCACTGTCTGAGCTCTCCATGAACAATCGTATTGAACCCTCACAACAACCTTGGGATGTTGGCGCTGTTATCATCCCCATTTCACAGATGGAGAGCCAGGGCACCAAGAGCATGGGTAACCTGCTCCAAATCACCAGGAATTGGTGGGGCTGGTGTCCAGGCCAGGTGCTCTGTCACCCACACTCAGTACCAGTTTGGAGCAGTGAGTCTGGCCACTTGGGTCTCCTGGCTCTCCCTGAGTGGTCTTCCGTGGAAGCACACAGACAGGCAGGGAGCACTGAGGCCTGGGATGGAAAATCGAGTGGCCAGTGTCTCCCCAGGCCCTGGCTCTGGGTCTGGGCTGTGGGGAGGCCCTTCTGGGCCCAGCGTGTCCAGACCCCCAGCTGAGGGTTTTGCTGCTGTGATCAGGCCCTCAGCTCTTCATGACGGTGTCTCCTGCCCCGCAGCTCTGCGAACCTGTGGGAGGAGGAGGGGCCGGAGGTCACGTCTCCACCAGTTCCCTGTGCGGGTCCCTTGTGCTCTCGGGGCCTCGGCTGCTCATCTGTGAGATGAGACGGTAATTCCTGCCCGTTTCCCTCGAGGACTGCAGAGATATTAAACAGCTTCCTCCCGAGGCCTCACAGGGAGTACTGCATGGAACACTGGCTTGAACCTCATTCACCCCATCAGCAGAACAAATTGGGGTGCCAACTGTGTGTCACTGGGGGGCACGTTGTGTGCAGGTCTCTGAGCTCTAATAGGAACGTTCTCCAACTGAGGGGCCAGACGCATCGGTGGGTGAGGTCATGTCAGGTCATGACCTGAATTTTCTTTTTAATGGAATGGGTTGGAATGACAGGAGTGAGAGAATGTATTGTTTCATAAAACTTTTTTCCAGAGCTGTGCATGGGTGGGCTTGCACCAATATGCTAACTCACCATATCAAAATTATTTCTAGCCATGGGTATTGTTTAAGAAATAAGAAGAATTTCTGGAAGTAGCACTCCTCAGAATTCTAGAGGTCAACCTATGAATTACAGAAAGCCTGAGGTCAAACGTAATGACGGATCACAAGATGTCAGCTCCAGGAGCCAAAGCTGTGCTGTCACCCCATTTTGGAGAGGACAGAGCAGAGGCTGAGAGAAAACCCACAGGGTGGGCATTGTTGGGCTCTGGGGAAAAGTTCCTCAAAGCCTTGTCTGCTGGTCCCTGTAGGCCCGTCCCTTGCCCTGGAGATGGCACACGCTCCTCTTAAGCTCCCAGCCTACTCCCCAGGTCCATAACATGGGCACCTCATGGTCCCTGCATCCTGCTCAAATGTCCCTCAGTGTGGCAATGTCTCCCGTATTGGCTCATCTCCCAAGACGGCTGGTTTCTAAAGAGTTGCACAGCCACTTAGCCCCTAGGTTGCTCTCCCTTCCCTTGGGAGGCTGGTAATCTGCTTCCTCTGTTACTCGTCAAATGACTCTGTTTCATCTCCCCCTCCCCCTCACCTAGAGAGCCTATACCTCCCCCCATCCCAACCCCACAAGCCTTCTCTCCAAACAGACAGCAGCAAGGCATTTAACAACAACTTCCATAAAATTATTGCTGACAACGGTACTAAAATGTAGATGGAATGTGGCTAGTGGGTCAGCACTTGATAGAACAACCCAGATGGGGTGGGTTAATGCCCCTGCCCACTGGACAGATCTCTAGCTGAGAACCACTGGGCTCTACCGCATTCCGACTTCTCTTTTACTTTTTTATTGAACTGCATCACACATCCAGAGAAGTGAGCAGGATGCAAGTGCACAGCTTGATGGGTTTCCATAAAGTGAACTCCTCCGTGTAACAAGCATCCAGATTAAGAAATAGAACATCATACGGAGCTCCCAGAAATCCCCTTCTTATCCTGCCACCATCACTGTGCACCCACACCGAGGAGAACCACGGTCCTGATTTCTAGCTGCCTAGTTCAGTTTTGCCTGCTTGTGAACTTCATGTGAATGGAATTATACAGTGTGTATTCTTTTATGTCTGGCTTCTTTCTCTCCACCTTAGGTGTGTGAGGCTCAGCCCCATTGTTGGGTGGAGATGTAGAGTGTTTATTCTCGTTGCTGTAGAGTATTCCATTCATGACTATACCAGCGTCCCTTTATCCAGTCCACCATTGATTGTGTCCCCACTGTTTGTTAGTTGAGGTGGAGAAACGTGAGCACGCCCAGGCACAGTCAGGAGTGCCAGAATCAAGAATCACGATGTTCTCAGCAGGCAGGGGCGCTGGGCTGAGACCACCAAGGCGACATATGAGCCCGGTTCACTGTGAAGTCTCACCTTTCTATTCAGAATATCAATTGTCTCAGTGCACAGGGGAGGAGGAGTCATGATTACTCGGGATTTAACCCCAGACCCCGCCCAACCATCACATGCCCTTCCCGTGGTCTCGGGGATGGCCAGTCCAGGCTGTGGGAGGCGTCTCAAGACCCTCTCCCACACACCCCTGGCCTTTGGAAGCGTCTGGCCTCCTCTTGCCCTCTGTGGTTCCTGGTGGGGACCTGCCTCAGAAGCTGAGCTTCTGTCCCTCCTTTGCTGGCAGCACAGAGTCTGCACTGAAGGGACCCCTGGGATTGGTGGGAGCTGACTCAGGGTAGCTGCAAATTTATGCAGGAAGCTGGAGGTTTCTGGATCTTAACTGTGGTGGGCAATAAGGGCAGCCATTTAGGGAGAGGGGTTTCTGAAAGCCTAAGGATGACCCTTCATGTCCCTGGTTGTCAATGTCCCCAAGGTGCCATTTCTTGCCATCACTTGGAAAATAAGCCTGTTTCCTGTTCCCGTGGGGACTTCTGAGGAGCCTCTGCCAAGGGTTCTCACGGGGTCTGGAACAGCTCAGACAGTAAACTGCTCCCACCTGATGGGGAGAGGTGTTTTTCGGGGGGCTGCTCACGCGTGTGACTGCTCCTTTCAGCCAGGGTCCTTCAGAGTTCCCGGATGAGTTCTCTTAAATTTGTTATTAAATAACTGGGCTTACTCATCGCCTTTGGTCAGTGAGGGTGCAGGGTTCACCCCTGTGTGGGGCAGGGAGAGAGCAGTCTCTGGGACGTCTGGTGTTTATGGGCATTTTCAAGGGTCACGGAAGCACAGCCCCTAAATGCTGTGCCTGGGCTGGAAACTCTTGACCCTACGCCCAAGGTCACAGAACCAGGTGCAGATATTGGACTTGGGGGCAGGCAAGCCTTAGGAATAGATGGTGCCCACGTGACACAACACCTCAGGGGCTTGACAGGCCACAGAGTGACCATTTCCTACATTTCCAGGACCTTTGTTCCCAGCACCAAAATCTGCTGACTGGGTCTTCCCAGGAGCTTCCTCAGTCAGCCCCCTTCTTTCTGCAAAAGCTCAAAACTCTCCCCCCGTCCCTGTCCCTCAGTCCTGTGAGCCTGGCTCCCCTGCCCGTGCCTGAGAAATTAAGAATCCAGAACAAAATTCTGAGAGGGGTCTGAGGATGTCCAGGCAGCCTGGAGACCTTAACCAGAGCCAGCAAACCCATGTGTTCATATTCTCCTCGCCGAGGCCGCTGGGATCACAGCTGGTGGACTCCGGTCACTGGTGTGGAGGAAGCAGTTTCCCATGGAGAGCAGTTAATACTCGCCTGTGAGTATCATTTGACGGGCCTCTGAGGGCCCCCATTTCCAGTTGGGTGGCACCCACATGTTGGTGTGAGGTGACAGATATTCGACCTTGCACGCCACATCCAGTGGATCATTAGGTCACCTGGAGCTCTGTGCTGAAAGCATTCTGGGGCCACATCTGGGCTCAGCAAGAGAGGATGTCTGCCTGAGTGATGGGAAGCGGCGGCGGTCCACACACTTCAGCTCCATCATCCCCAGTGCCATGGGAGTGGTCAGCCCAGTGTGGACACCCCATGCTTTACCTTCTATCCATGCATGCCCATTAATGGTCACTTATCTTGGTTTCAGATGTTTTCATACGTAGCGACGCTGCTGTACGTGGTCCATGCAGTGTTTTCTGTAGTCAGATGGAAGTGGCCTTTGCTAGACGACAGCTGAAGACCATTAGCTGAAAACCCAGGCGGTGTTAGCTGATCGGCCTGCCTTCCAGCATAACTTTTTAGAATGCAGAAATGTTCTCGATGGTGGAAAAAAGAAACCAAAAGAAGAGCAACACTCTGCATCTTGTGGGGGTTATGTTGACTCTCCCATGTCGCTTCACGTCAGGGTTGGGCATTTGCTGCATTTAACCTCCAACTGCTGCGCCGTCTTTCAGGGTCATTTCCTATTTGTGATGGGGGGCAGTGGGGTGGGAAGTGGGGTCTGTGATCTGAGAGACCAGGAAACAAACATCTCCTGCTGACCCCTGGAGTGGATCTTGAGAAGTCTCTACTGGAATTTTCCACAGGCTCTTTTGAGCACCCATCTAGTGGCGTGTTTCTAAGTCTTCATGGATATTCTACGTGTCATAAGGAGTAAACCTCCCCCCACAAATATTTGCAGATGTCCACGGTGGAAGATGACAAACCTTTGAACTACTTTATAAAGTGCCTTTATGTTCAATACTTTTGTGGGGTGTTGTTTGGTTTTGTTTTTAATTCCCCAGTATCAGGAACACCGTCATTTCAGTTTCTTTCTGGGGAATCCTTTGGCTTAGACGGAATCTCTAGAGGCAGCATCAAATGGCAGTTCAGATGACAGCTGTGTGTGCTCGGCCACTGCACTCAGGGAGCCTGGTGCTCGGTCTCCCACCCTCCCAGCTACCAGGGGCGTCAGATGGCTTCACCCTCTCTGGAAACTTGCCAAGTACCGGCCTGGGGGTCCCCTTCTTTTTCCTACAAGACAAAGGGGTCTGTGCTCAACTGGAGAGTCCTCAAGCCACAAGAAAACAAGGTGCAGAAGTTTCTTCTCACTCTGTGAAGCTGATCAGATATGATCTGGGCAGTGGGCTGTGTGTTCTGTTCCAGTTAGTGATGTGGATAATAAACTGTTTTTAGAATTTCCTTGTGCCACTCCAGAGGAGAGGAAGGAGACCAAACTACAGAGTGACAGGAAGTGAGGTGACAGTTATGACACGTTTCCGGATGAGATGTCCGGGTGAAAGGAGAGGAGATAATAGGAGGGGCGCTCAGTCAGGAATCCTGAAAGTCAGCTCCTGGTGTCAAGTGCTCCTTCATCCTTCCCTCAAAGAATCCATGACATTCCAGAGCTGGACACTAGAACAGGGGCCTCAGAAACCGATCAGCCCCCAGCCGCGGAGGCAGACGGGCAGGGGCTGGCTGACCCCTGGGGAGCAGCCAGGAGGACAAAGCTTCAAGCCTCAGACAGAGGTTTCACTGGGTGACATTTTCCTTCCCTTCCATCTTGGAACCTTGGGGACCCCATGACGAACTTGAGTCTCAGTGGTGTCGCCAGGAAGTCCTTTGTTATCCCAGGATAATTATACCAGTAAAGGGTCACTTTTAGTGAGTCCACCTAAAACACAATTTAAGTAAAAAACTTCATAGTAAATTAACAGCAAAGGTTTAATTGGGGCTTTTCTTGAAAAATTAAAGTACAAATTAAGAAATGATAGGAAGTTTGTCACGTGTTTAACAAAATGTGCAATCAAGTGTTGATCGAAGGAAGTCTCATTTTTTTCAACAAAACTGCCTGATTGCAATCTGAGGAGCCACACCATGATGACGTCAGAGGCGCATTGTTGACCCTCATCGGAAAAAAAAAAAAGCGCCGGACCAGTGGCGTAGTGGTTAAGTTTACACACTCCACTTTCGCAGGCTGGGGTTTGCAGGTTCGGATCCTGGGTGTAGACTGACGCACTGCTCATCAAGCCGTGCTGTGGCAGCGTCCCACATACAAAATGGAGGAAGATGGGCACAGATGTTAGCTCAGAGCCAATCTTCCTCAGCAAAAAGAGGAAGATTGGCAATAGCTGTTAGCTCAGGGCCAATCTTCCTCACCAAAAAAAAAAAGAAAAGAAACCTAAGGGTTAGTTGGATTTCCCTAGTGTTTCTCCATGTTTCAAAAATATGATAATTCTCTTGAAAGGAGTTTTGATATGGTCATTCTCTATTTTCTCTTTTTCAGTTGCAAATTGGTCTAAGGATAAACCCTTAATAGTCCATGGCTTTGCAGATGATACTCTGATGTGACTCTCCTTCCTCCATCCTGAGTCATTGTGAAAATTGCAGTTTCATTTGGCATTTGATTTGCATCCTATCTTGGATGTTACTGGGACCGGCAGCCTCAAAATATGCCTTCTGTTCATCTTGCTTTCCCTTCGCCCAGACCACCTTTCCTCCCCCACAATCCACCCACAGTCGTTTCCTTTGGCAAATACTATCTAGATCTCGTACTTGTTTTCAAAGTGTCAGTATGGTTTAATAGATAGTTTCCCAGTTTTCGCTCCCTTACACATTCATGTATACATTTCAAAAACAGATGTTCACTATGAAAACTTTACAGAAAAGTAGAAAGAAGAAAATTTAAACCATTGGCAAACCTACTAATTAAACATTATTAACCTTTTCATTACATATCTCTCCAGTCTTTTCTTTGCATGTAAACATACTTTAAAAAGAAAACAAAAATTGGGATTATATTATACAGTCTTATATGAAGTTTCTTTTTTAATTAGCAGTATTTTGTAGGTGATTTTCCTTAATTCTTTAATGGCCACCAAACATTACAATGTGTGTCTATACTTCCTCTGTAACTATGTCCCTATGGTTGAATATTTGGTGTTTTTTCTCCCTAATTTTTCACTATTAACGTAGTACCTTAGTGTCTTAAGTCTTTTCAAGTATCCATTGTCCTCATAGGAAAGGGCAGATGTAGGAAGATCTATTCTTTCTTTCCCCTCTAAGGGATTTCCCGGGTTTACCACAAGGCTTGTGAGCCCAAACCACTAACAGGTTTAATCAGGAGGAAACGGCTGGCTGCAGCATGAACCCGCAGACCCCACAGCCGAGCCCGGCCATGCCTGTCCTCTGCCACCACCACCAGCACCACGTGTACCATCACACCCCGTTCACCTGCGGCTCCTCTGCCATTCCCCACAGCGACCAGGATGCGGACTGATTTCTTCCTTCCCTCTTTTGCTGTCATATTGAAAACATTTCTGACCTAAAAGACAAAATGTTTCATAAATATTACACCTTAATAACATTCTGGAGTTGGAACTGGGGTGATCTCCTTACACACATGCACACGTGGTGAATCATACATCATCCTCCAAGTCTACTAGCACAAACGCAAACTTTCTCCAAAGGAAACCTCTCTTGGGACTGTTTCCTCAAGAGCAAAATGGAAATAAGACTTTCTCCTTCTATTTCATAGGGTTGTTAGAAGGTTCCACTGAGGTAACTTTTCTTTTCTTTTTTTTTTTTTGTAAGGAAGATCGGCCCTGAGCTAACATCTGCCAATCCTCCTCTTTTTGCTGAGGAAGACTGGCCCTGGGCTAACATCCGTGCCCATCTTCCTCCACTTTATATGGGATGCCGCCACAGCATGGCTTGACAAGTGGTGCGTCAGTGTGCACTTGGGATCAGAACTGGCGAACCCCGGGCCGCTGCAGCGGAGCATGCACACTTAACCGCTGTGCCACTGGGCCGGCCCCTGAGGTAACTTTTAAAGGGATCTGAAACTGTACAACTCAACATACCCTATTTTAATGAATGTACTGCAAGAAAGAAAAATAGTTGCTTATTATACTTTGACATGGTTTATAACTGATTGACTGTAAGACACTCAATATCAGAGATGTTAAAATATGAAAAAAACGTGCATCTTAGAAATGATAAAATGCAGTCTACAGAAAGAATTAGCATAGGACTGGATCCCTACGCTTAGGACTAGGCTCAACTGAGAATAGAAAATCTGGAAACAACTGCGTATTATGAACTACAGGAAAATCTGCAATTTTAGGGCATATTTTAAAAGGCAGGAATGATGAAACTGTTAACTAAACTGCTCACCTGGCAGCCCCTTTCCCATAAAATGGGTTAAAGGAAACAGGAGCTCTCATCCACCCTGTGGACGACCTGACAGGAAATCACCACACACACAGGATTCTTCAAAGGGATTAACTTCCAAAAGGTACAAACTGGGACCAAAGACATAAAACACTGGTGACCAGATGTTAAATTCTATGATGCAACTGACATTGAAGAAACAATATACATATTCAATAAATGGTCATTCCTTATGGTATTTAACACCCAGTGTGCAGCACGAGCTCACAGGGAAGTTGACTCTTTTAGGGAATTTCCTGGAGAGAGTGACTAAATTCACCACATCCCTCTGCTTGCAAGCAGCCCAGCAGGTCATTTCCCATCAAGAGCTGGACATTCACGGCAACTCCAAGCTTCCTACCCCTGCCCCATGGCTCCTCTCAGGCTCTGCTCCCTGCATTGAGTGCCACATACAGCTGGTGTATAATTCAAGGACAGATTGCTAATGCCACCTTAGCTTTAAGAAGGAGGAAACTTAATCTCCAAATTCTGTTACCGACAATGCCACTGAAGTTGTCTTGTCCTGGGACCACAACTGGTAGCCCCCACAAAGGGCAGCAGTCAGGAAAGCCAGTATCAAGTCACTGAAATTCAAGTTCCATCATTTACTTACTCAAATCAGCTCTGTGTCTCAGAAAATGTCATGCATCAAAGCTTTCCCTCACAGTTCCTCTTGCCCTATCCCCACTCCACCCACCCCAACTTCTCCAAAGGCTTAACTGGGTATTTAATGCAGCACGCCTCCCTCAAGAATCCTGGCATCAAAATGGTCATGTTTCTACAGGGAGAGAAGAAACAAGCATACAGGTAAACGTGTCTGTACAGTTAGTGTGTGGAAGCACTTTTCAACACAGGCTCCACCACCGACTTTTAAGTGAGACAGAATCTCAGATCTTTTGGTGCCGCTCCCGAGGCCACGCCCTGGTCCTCCACCATCAGCAGAGACTGCTCCACCCCTGAAGTCACCAGTCGGCCACCATCTCCCTGACTGCATCCTCCTAACCCCCCAGGTCTCGCACTCGACGACTCCCAAGACAATGGTCCTTGGAGCCCCCCAGCACCTCCAGACTCTTGACCACTGTCTCCCCTTCCCTCTCACCCCCTCTGCTCCTCACAGCCGCTCCCACTCAGCCAGGACACCACAGTCCATCACCTCCACCAGATCTTGTGAATGTCCTCAACGCCCTCAGCCTTTTCTCTCTCCACCACACCGTCCAGGCCTGAATCCACGCACCTGTCTGCCACACCTGGCCTGCTGGGTGCTGCTGGAGAGAAGTCAAAGCAGAGAACACACTTGGGCCACTAAAAATCCATGGTCTCCAACTCAGTCGAGTCCTCCCTGCTGCCTGTTGGCCTTTCATGTCCTTTAGTTAGGTCTCTCTCCACTCACCACAGCAGCCATTTCAAACACTCTCTGTATTCTTTTATTTTTATTAACTGTTTACTATATAAAATTTCAATCATGTACAAAAATGGAGAGAACAGCAAAATTAAAGCTTGTACCCTTTAGCCAACTTTGAAAATTATCAACCCATATAAATCTTTCCTCCAAACTCTGTCCAATTTCCACTCCCATGGATAATTTTGAAGCCAGTCCAGATACTCTACCTTTTCGTCAAAATATTCTGTTGTCCATATTCATCAATGCCGTCATCCTACTTTCAGCAAATGACCCCACCTCCTCCTCATGGACTAAATGAGGTAACCAGAGAGATACCACCCACGTGCCCTGCCCCCACACACATTTCCACTACCAACAACACAGGCTCACCTGAGTCTGTACCCTGCCCTTTCTTCTGTCAGGAGTTAATCCATTTATCTACACTCTAGATCAGAGCCCTCATTAGGGACGGAGTTTGTCGGGTTTTTCTCTCCCTCTCATATCTTTATCCTCCCAGTGGAAGCATTTTGATCAGTTCTAACCATGTTGCATAAGTCTCTCCATCTCAGCTTCTCCTCTCCTCTTTAAGCCAAACTTAAGGAAGCAGCCAAACTCTCCTCTATCTCCTCATCTCCTATTCATTGGCAAGAATAAATTTTATTCAGATGGTTTTTACTTCTTTATGTACTCGGAGTGGGGGGAGGACTTGGTTTTCTAATTTGTCCTGATACGTATCATCAATTTTTATTTCATGTGTGCTTTTATGAGACTTAATGACAACTATCCAGTTGGTTTATCTTCTGTTATGGAGACAGCACTGCCAACCTATGCTGCTCCATAGACACCCCCTGACCAACTGTGTTTGGAAAATGCATTCTGTAGGTGGCTTGTATAGATCCACAATGCACACCACCACATTAAGGCTCTGAGAAGCCACACAATCAAGATGCCAGAACCCAGTGCTTTGCATCTTGTTTGTGGAATCTTCTTGGTTATGGGCCTCATGTGTTCCTAAAATACAGTTGGATAATAATGTGAGGTTATTGCAATGATACTCAAATCCTCTTTTGGGAAAACGTAATTTAACAAAACAAGTAAATAAAATCATAATAAGGAATTCTAGAATTACAAATACTCTCTTTGTCACAAAGGTAAGCAACACCAGGACTCTGCTACCTCCATTGGGACCAGGGTCTGGGGCACTGAGACTGACACCTCCCCATGTGTTTCCACTCCATCCTCACCCGTTTAACCTTCATCTTCTGGTGCTATTCCTCTCTCTGCTGGACCATATCAGCCCCCACCTTCTCCTGCTCTTCCTTGCTTCTCTGGGCAATGGTCTGCACAGCTCCATTTCTCGTAAGAGAGATATCCAGACCAGGCAGTGGAAGGCCATGATTCCCTGAAGGTTTAAAAACACACGTAAATAAGAATTTTTTAAAAATATTCACATCTTAAATATTAAAATGCCAGGCAATGGGTGTACAGATAATGATAGTGCTGGTTGGAGCTTAAACTAATGTAAGTCACTTGGCAGGCCACTTGGCACTGTCTATTAAAATTGTAAATGTACCCACCCTAGCAGCTGGTAATTCCACTTCATGGTATTACACAGAGAAACACTCCCATACAGGTGCAAGGCACATGTGTGCTTGGACAAGGATGTCCACTGAAGCATTATTTGTAAAGCAAAAAATGAAAACAATCTAAATGACTAAAAGTATTTGGATAGTTAAATGAAATACGGCATATCTGCCTATGAAATATTCTGCACCAAATTGAAAGAATGAGGTAGTTCTGTTGGTTCTGATGTGGAACAATTTCCAAGACCTATTATTGAGTGAAAAAGTAAATTATAGGATAATATGTACTATCTGATATAATTTAATTATTTCTAAAAAGAAGAAATTATGTATTTCTTTTAGGGTATTTATGTATATAAAAGCATTAAAAAATGTCATAAGGAAAGATACCAAAATGAGAGCAGTGGTTTCCTTGCGGGTGGCACCTGGGATTGGGGGAGATAGAAGAGCATCAAGAGGGCCTTTAGGTTCCTCTATAGTCTGAAATTTTGCTGAGAAGGAATACATATATGATTGTTATGACTTTAAAAAGTGTTAAAAAATAAAATAAGATATAAGGTAAGTCCTAGAGAAGAACATCCGGGTAAACATGCAACAGCTAGAAGTGCAGTGAGAGGTGTCTGCTTTATGCCCAGAAGGCTGGTTCTATCACAGATAATTTGTTAGCAACCACAGTACAAAATGTCGATTCAAGTACGCTATAGTATTTTTATTCTTCAAAATACACAAGTATAAACAATCATATGTTCCAGGCGTTGGCAAACTAAAGCCCATGGGCCAAATCCAGCCCACCACTTGTTTTTGTAAATAAAGTTTTAATGGAACACAGCTATGCCCATTCAATTGAATATTGTCTATGACTGCTTCTGTGCCCCAATGGCGGAGTTGAATAGTTGTAACAGAGACCATGTGGCTCACAAAGCTGAAAATATTTACTCTCTGGCCCTTTGCAGAGAAAGTTTGCCAACTCTCCATTTATTCCATCTTCTGTCACTGAATCATAAGCTCTTTGAGGGCAGGGACTGTCACAGCAGATGCAACACAAGGGTATCTTCTAAAGTTGACTCTTGTGGCCAGTATATTCCTAGTAAACATTTAGTGTGCATCATGTGTCAGGGTTTTAAAGTATTCACTTGTCATATTTCAAGCTTGTTATTTTGAAATCTCAATATTGAAATTTTGTTTGTATTTTTTTAATTCCCAAGTATTTTCTTCTTTTTAACAGTATTGTAAATGGAATTGTTTTCATTTCCTTTTCAAATTGTTCATTGTCAGTGTATAGAAACATGACTGATTATTGTAGGTTGATTTTATATCCTGAAAGTTTTCTAAATTTAATAGTTCTAACAGTTTTTTGTGGAATCTTTAGATTTTCTACATACAAGATCAAATATTCTGTGAACAGATATAATTTTACTTCCTCCTTTCCAATGTGGATGCCTTATTTATTTTTTCTCGCCTGATTGCTCTAACTGGGACTTCCAGTAACATGTTGAATAAAAGTGGTGAAAGCAGGCATCCTTTTCTTGTTCCTTATCTTAGAGGAAAAGCTTTTGATCTTTCACCATCAAGTGTGATGTTAGCTGTGGGATTTTCATATATGACCTTTATTATATTGAGGTAGTTTCCTTCTATTCCTAGTTTGTTGAGTGTTTCTATTATGAAAAGGTGTTGAATTTTGTCAAATGCTTTTTTGGCATCAACTGAGAAGATCAAGTAGATTTTTCCTTTGTTCTGTTAATGTAGTGTATGATACTGATTGATTTTCTCATGTTGAACCATTCTTCCATTCCAGGAATAAATACCACTTGGTGTATAAACCTTTCAATGTGCTGTTGAATTCTGTTTGCTAGTATTTTGTTGGAGATTTTTGTATCAATATTCATCAGGGATATTGGCCTGTACTTTTCTTTTTTTGTAGTATCTTTGTCTGGCTTTGGTATCAGGGTAATGCTGGTCTCTTAGAATGACTTAGGAAGTGTTCCCTCCTATTCAACTTTTTGGAAAAGTGTGAGAAGGATTGGTATTAGTTCTTCTTTAAATGTTTAGTAGAATCCCCCAATAAAGCCATCAAGTCCAGGGCTTTTCTTTGTTGGTAGATGTTTTTTTATTTCTGATTCATACTCATTACTAATTATCAGGATATTCAGATTTTCTATTTCTTCATGATTTACTCTTAGTAGGTTTTGTGTTTGTAGGAATTTGTCCATTTTATCTAGATTATTCAATCTTTTGTTTACAGTTGTTCATAGCACTCTCTTATAATTCTTTTTATTTCCGTAGAATCAGAAGTAATATCCTCATTTTTGGTTCTGATTTTAGTAATTTGGGTCTTCTATCTTTTTAGTCCATCTAGCTAAAGGTTTGTCAATTTGGTGATCTTTTCCAAGGAGCAACTTTTGGTTTAATTCATCTTTTCTCTTGTTTTTCTAGCCTCTATTTTTTCAATCTCTTTTGTAATCTTTATTATTTCCTTCCTTCTGCTGGCTTTGGGTTTAGTTTGTTCTTATTTTTCTAGTTCCTTAAGTTGTAAAGTTAGGTTATGGATTTGAGATCTTTCTTATTTTTTGATGTAAACCTTTATAGCTGTACATTTCCCCCTTAACACTGCTTACACTATGTCCCATAATTTTTGGCATGCTGTGTTTTCTTTGCCATTCATCTCAGTATTTTCTAATTTACCTTGTGATTTCTTCTTTGATGCATTGGTTTTTAAAGAGTGTGTTGTTTATCTCCATGTATTTGTGAATTTTCCAGTTTTCCTTCTGCTATTGATTTCTAGTTTCATTCCCTTGTGATCAGAAAAGATATTTTGTATGATTTAAGTCTTTCAACTTTACTAAGACTTGTTTTCTGGCCTAACATATGGTCTATCCTGGAGAATGTTCCATGTGTGCTTGAGAAAAATGTGTATTGTGTTATTGTTGGGCAGAGTCTTCTGCACATGTCTGTTAATTACAATTGATCTGCAGTGTTGTTCAAATCCACTATTTCCTTATTGATCTTCTTTCTGGATGTTCTGTCTCTTATTGAAAGTGCAGTATTGAAATCTCCTACTATTATTGTAGATCTCTGTATTTCTTCAATTTTGTCAATGTTTGCTTTATGTATTTAGGAGCTCTAATGTTTGGTGCGTATGTATTTATAATTGTTATATCTTCTTGGTGAATTGACTATCAATATATAATACCCTTCTTTGTCTCTTGTAACAGTTTTTTTGTCTTAAAGTCTACTTTGTCTGAAATTATTATAGCCACCTCTGCTCTCTTTTCTTTACTGTTTGCATGGAATATCTTTGTCCATGTTTTCATTTTCAACCTGTGAGTGTCCTTAGATCTAAATTGAGTCTCTTGTTGGTAGAGTATAGTTGGATCCTGTCATCCATTCTGCTCATCTGTTTCCTTTTTTTGTTGTGAGGCAGATCAGCCCTGTGCTAACATGTGCCAATCCTCCTCTTTTTGCTGAGGAAGACAGGCCCTGAGCTAACATCTATTGCCAATCCTCCTCCTTTTTTTCCTTTTTTCTCCCCAAAGCCCCAGTACATAGTTGTATGTTGTGGTTGCACATCCTTCTAGTTGCAGTATGTGAGACGTCGCCTCAGCATGGCCGGACAAGTGGTGTGTTGGTGCGCGCCTGGGATCTGAACCCCGGCCGCCAGTAGCGGAGCACACGCACTTAACCACTAAGCCACGGGGCTGGCCCCCTCATCTATTTCTTTTGACTGAGGAGTTTAATCCATTTACATTTAAAGTAATTACTGATAGGGAAGGACCTTCTATTGCCATTTTTTTTTTTTGTTTTCTGTATGTCTTATAGATTTTTTGTCTCTCATTTCCTCCCTTACTGCCTTCCTTTGTGTTTAATTGATTTTTTTTTGTAGTAACACATTCGGATTCCCTTTTCATTTCCTTTTGTGTATATTCTATACATTTTTTCCTTGTGGTTACCATGGGGATTACATATAACTGTCTAAATTGATAATAATCTTTTTTAAGCTGATACTAACTTAACTTCAATATTGAAATGTTTTTCTGTTTTGAGCCCTTACTGTGTCCCAGGCATTGCATTAAGCACTCCACATTTACCTTACTTTAATCCTTTTAGTAACTCTTCTGAAAGGCATGTGTTACTATCTGCACTACAAATGAGAAAACTAAAATACAAGGAAAATAATGAATAATTAACCCAAAGCCTCATAGCTAGGAAGTAGCAAAGTCAGAATTCAGTCCAGGTCTGCCACACCCACCCATGTTCCACCCAACATCACGAACAGTCTGAACTCATGTTTCCTCTATAGCCATCACATCAAGAGGGGTGGCCACATGGCTTTGTTAAAACTTGTAGCTGACTAGTCCTTTTCTATCCAAAACATGTAATTGATGACTTTTCTTTTTTATTTGACATTTACCATGGGTGTGTATGCTCAAATGGAAGCACAGGAAAGGCAACAGAGTTGAGACTTGAAAGTGTACACATAAAAATAGAAATTATCTGAGATTTAATGTGGCCAACTTATACTGGAAATTTTCCTTAAAATTGTTGCCATATTTTCCAATAATGAAGCAAAACTTGGAAGTGTTCCTTAAGTAAAAACATACATTTAAAAACATTGCTTGTTGGATTGTAGGGGTTGTTTAATGAATACTATTTTTTCTTCTTTAATAGTCTACTGCCAGAAACATTAATTGGAAGTATGTGCTCCATTCATTGGTTGATATTTTATCACCAAATTCTTGGAGATGTACTTTTGAAAGGCAGGAAAAGCATGCAAAGTGCTGGTAAGGGGTCTTTGCAATTTCCTTATGTTCAATAATGCATCATACTTTGAGTAAATGTAATCTATGCCAACCATATCTTCTGCTTCTGCTGGTGACATTTGAAATAATATATTCAGACTAGCATCAAGATCAATAACTTACTTCAGATACAAAACATTATATGCAGTGTATATTCTGTGTGAGCTCATTACATATTCAATTCTTTACAATATTCATACTTTCCCATTTCAAATTTTGGAGATTTGAGATCCTAAAACTCACATATAATCATATTTTCCCTTGGTATCTCTGAATAATCTGTTTTTATCATGTGTTTGATATGCACATCATCTTTTTGGGAAGAGACTGAAATCACCTAAAATAACTGGTTCTTAATGCACAAATATTAAGGGTCAGTACATTAGTTAAAATTGGTGAATCCAGGTGAGATATTCAGTTCTATGTACTATTTTTATTCTTGCAACTTTTTTGTAAGCTTGAAATTTTTTCCAAGTAAAATGTTAAAAATAATCTTAAAAAGTCAATGAGTTCTTGCATATGACTTGCAAAGAGGAATGCATGTGTTATAAGAATTGCCTCCATAAAAAAACACTTAGGGGCCGGCCCAGTGGCGCAAGCGGTTAAGTGCACACGCTCCGCTGCGGCGGCCCGGGGTTCGCCGGTTCAGATCCCGGGCGTGCACTGACGGACTGCTTGGCAAGCCATGCTGTGGCGGCGTCCCATATAAAGTGGAGGAA
>JABWHU010001435.1:3591614-3611798 GCA_014189135.1 Dicerorhinus sumatrensis harrissoni | reverse complement strand
TGCTGTCCCCAGATGGAGTCCATGAACCTTTTGACATTTCAGAGCAGACCTATGACTTCTGGGGTGAAATAAGGAAGACTGCAGCCTGACAGTGGTGGCCCTGACAGACCCTCCATCACGGCCTGAATAAAATGTATCTGAACCAAAAGTATCTGTCACATTGTAACTTAGGCTTTACTCTTTTTTGTACAAACCACATTCTGCAAGAAATATTTAGCTGATAATTTGAACATGTTTTAATATAATAAAACAATTTTTATAAGGAATACTATATATCTAAATTTAAAGAGAATTTTTTTCAGAAACCAAGTAACAAATTTAAGTCGACTGTATCTATAGATTTGTATAAAAGCAAGATTTTATCAAAAGCTAAATTTATGATTATTTAAGAAAGGGAAAATATAATCCACATGATGGAAGAAGATATGTGCAAATCATATATCTGATAAGAGTCGAGTATCCAGAATATATAAATGTATGGTTATTGCTAATAAAATTTATGTTGTGAAATGAAGGGAAAATCAGAGTAATCTGTTTGAGAAAGTTGTGTTATTAATTACATAGTTCAGTATGATATTTGAATGTGAATCATCCTAATTATATATAAAAGCAAAATCTAATTTTGCCTTTTCTAGTCTATAGTAAATGCTCTTTTAAAAAAACCAGAAACAAAAATAACTTTCAGGCTCTGAGGAATGAGTTAACCCACTCCTGTGTCAAAGAACAAAGATTTTATTGCATTTCAAATGAACTTGTGACTGCTGGTAAATTGTCCCAGGCCTTCACTGCTCATAATAATAGTACAGCGGGCATTTCTTGAGTGCCTACTATACATGGTCTCAATTAACTAGGTTAATCCTCACAACTTCGGTAGTTATTGAGTTTTTCTATGTTTTTTCTATGTTTCTATGTTTTTTCTATGTTACTGCCGAAGAAACAGGCCAGGCAGGTTAGATAATTTGCTTAAGGTCAGAGCTAGCAAGCAGAACAGCTGCTATGCCAAGTAAGATACCATGGATCATTTCCTACAACCTAAGATGTTCCCTCATTGGTGCAAATCATTAAGAACTACATGTGAAGATAAAACATGAGAACGCTGTTTGAAGAAAAACATGATCAAATTAGAAAGAGTTTAACCTAAATAATCAGAGTACCATTTGAGGTACTTTTTTTGACAACCTGCTGCCTTAAAAGAGGCATTTATTTTTAGAGATCCATCATATTAGGAAACTTCTGGGCTACATCCTAGTTAGTTTACCCTGAACCCTTAACCTAAACTTAACTTGGACCTTCATCTCTGAAATCAACGTGGTATGAAAGAGTTCCCACCACAAATGTGACACGAGAACTTGGCCTTGGAAAAGAGATTTCACTCCATCTCCAAGCGCTGGTTTCCAGAGATTCTGTCCCTCTGCGTCCCCTCTGCCCTCAGTGACACGGGAAGCTGAGCGTCCAGACACCATTCATTTGCCCATCACGATGCGGCTGCCCCGTCCCCTCCTCAGGTGATGGCTCCCCTTCCTCTGGGACCCTGGCCTCCCCAGCTCCTGCTTAGTCAGAGGGAGAGGGTTTCTGCCTTTTCAAATGGAGGTGGCAAGAGTGTGTACAGGGACTTTTCCCCACTCTGTCACTGAGTTGCCTCCTCTTAGGCCACTGCAGTCCTGTTTGAAGGAAATGAAACCACGCTACTCCCCAAATGTAAAGGTCATTTTTCTGTAGACTCTTCAATTCTTAATTCTGCCTTTTTATTTTTTTAATCATTTAGCTTATTCTTAGCATTAAGCAGAGGTGGGGCATTCTGAATGAAAGAAAATATTGCTGGTGAATCCATTTCAATGAATGTACAGCATGAAGGAAGAGAGCTTTCTTTAGAGTGCGTTTTCACAGACTGTCTTCTGTGTTCATGTGAAATGTGCTGTGATTGACGAATGTGGGCAACTTTATGGTTTCTGACAAATGAAAAAAATATGGGGACATGAGAGAAGACAGTTTGAGTAATGCTGGGGCCAAAAAATGAGGCACAAAGGCAGTTAGTCTAAATGGAGGGGACAGTTCCACAGGGTGAGGGTGACTGCCATTGAGAGACTCATGTTTCCTCTTTAGTCAGTGGAATCTTTTTTTTTAAACAATGAAACCTCTCTGGCTCTTTAAATGCCCAGTTCAGGCTGAACAGCAGCTTCCTTCTGTCAACACCCCCTCCTCAGGACAAGGTAGCCCCGACTCACACACAAGTGGTCTCAGGCCCCCCCAGGACTCCCAAAATTCACCTGGAGCTTGATTGTTAAGGTCTGGGCAGATGTGCTCTCAGAGCTGATCTGTAAGAGAGGGCCAGGCTTCTGGAGGTGCTGCCCAGCCCTACAAGAGCCAGGAGTCTCTGCCTTGTGGTCACTTCCTGGTCTATTCTGGCTTCTCACGTCCCATTCCCTTTCTCTCCTTAAGAGCCCATGAATTCTCCATAAATTCAAAAGTGCTTTTCCTCCCTAGGACGGCAGCAGTGGCAGCCTCATCAGGGATGGGGTGACATGTCTATGTCTACGTATTATTTGTTTGTGGGATGAGACCTGCCTGTCCCAGAAAGCCAGGGAGATGTTATGAAAAGCAGAACCTAAAACTTGCATATCTTTCAGCTGAGCCAGACAGGAGTGAGTGGAGTTGTTTACTCCAGAAGGTCTCTAACAGCATCATTCAGAACTGAGCTACCCCCACAGTCATGAGCTCACAATCAAAATTCGCTTAAGCGTAGGAGGGAAAAAGTGAACAGGAATGAAAGTTAACAGAAACCACAAACTGCACAATCATGCTACCAAGAGTGAAATAATGGAATTATCAGATATTAGAGTATAAAATGAATACCAAGCAAAATTAATAAAAAGGATACCCACAACTCAACACATTGTATCACTATCACATAAACTGCAGAACACCAAAGACAAAGAGAAGAATCTAAAAGAAGCCAGAAAAAAAGACAGAGTCCAACAAAGGAGCAGCAGTTCAATTGACAGCTGACTCCTCAGCACCAACAATGGGAGTCAGACTACAGTGGAACAATGTGGAAAGGTGTAGAACACAGGGGGAAGATATCGTAGAAGTGCTGAGAGGAAATAATTGTTAGGGGAAAAATAAAGACATTTTTTGACAAATCAAACTGACTACTACTGACCTTTCCTAATGAAACTACTAAGAGTTGTACTTCAGGAATAAAAAACTTAATCCCAAAAGGAATATCTGAGATGGAAGGATATCTTTATGCCTCAAGATAGGGAAAGATTTCTTAAAATTGACTCAAAAAGCACAATCTATAAAGGAAAATATTATCATATTCAGTTACATTAAAATTAAGAACTCAGTTCATTAAAAGACACCACAATATGTGTGAGACATGAGCTGGCAGAATACATCTGCAATATTTATAATAGTCAACGGGATCCACACTATCAGAAAGGATTCCAAAGAGTCAACAGGAAAAAGACAAACCTACAACAAATTTGTAATCAATAAAAAAATTTCACAAAAGAGGAAATAAGAAACATATGAAAATAAGCTTCAGTTTCATAAATAACAATAAAAATTAAAATCTAATGAGATACATAGAAAATCCCAAGAAATATACCAAACAACAATCAAAAAAACTCTTCTTGAACTAAGTGAGTTTAGCAAGTTGCAGGACACAATGTCAACATACAGAAAATCAATCATGTTTCTATTTACTAACAATGAACAATTGATAAATGAAATTTAAAAAAGCAATACTATTCACAATAGCTCCCTCAAAATAAAATAGCTAGGCATAAATATAAGAAAATGTGTACAGCATCTGTGTGCTGAAAACTACAAAACATTGATAAAAGAAGTCAAAGAACATCTTAGTCATTACAGAGACATACCATGTTCATGGATTAGAGGATTCATCATACTAAAGATGTCAGTTCTCCCCAAATTGATCTATAGATTTAACCCAATCAAAATCCCAACAGATAGATAGTGTTGACATTTACAAGCTGATTCTAAAATTTATGTGGAAAGGCAACAGAACTAGGGAAGGGGATGAGCTATCTCCTGACATGGGCAGAAATGTGAGTCACCTGCACTGGCAACTCTTGATTACTGTAACTTTATAGAAAGTGTTAACATCTGGTAGTGTGATTCCTCCAAACCACAAACACAGGAGCCAGCCTTGGCTCCCCTTCCCATCACCACAAATCTCCAGTGGTCTCATAGTCCAACAAGTTCTTTTCCTTTTTCAAAATTATTTTATTACTTTATAAGAGATAAACAAACTCCTGTGTACCCACTATACCCCCTATGTGGTGTAAGAAATAGAACATCATCATGATCTTTGGAGGCCTCTGTACCCTCATTCCCAATCCCATATTCTCTCTCAGCAGGTGCTGAGGCGGGTGGGTTTGAAGGAATCTGGGAGTGCCAATGAGCTCAGATTTCCTACCTGTTGGATTTGAGGAGCTTGAGGGGCAGGGCCAGGACTTGGGGGAGGCACGTGAGGTGCCTGGGTGCACAATGTACTGAGGCACCCTCTCTCTCTTAGGGTCATGCAAGTGCAGAGTTGGCCCTACAGAGGGACAGCCAAGTGGAGACGTCCAGTGGGCAAGTGGACGTGTGGGGCTGAAGGCCACAGAGAGAAATGGGCTGAGAGGGGATCCCGGGATTGCCAGCCTACGTGGGGCCTAAACACAGATGTAACAGGAGTGAGGAGAGGAGAACTGAGGAGGCTCCAGTGACATCCCAAGGAGGCCCAGGAAGGAGAGGAGCTCAGATTGTCTGAGATAAACCAACAACAAAACACTCGGTGCTCTTGTCCATATTCTCTCCAGGCCTCTAACTAAACACGCCATCGGGTGGACATTTACTTCCTCCCCTGGGCTCACCAACATGCGTGCAAGCCCAGCTCCAAAGCAAACACAGGCAGAGCCCAGAGAGGACAGGAGAAAGATTTGCTTTCTCCACCAAAGGGGTAATCAATGGCTGGGCAGAGGCTGAGAGGTGATTAAACTGGAACTGAATCACCCAGCTGGTAACTGACTCTAGGGCATCAGATACTATAACCCTGGAGACTCCAAACCAAATGCCCCCAGGACCAGGCAGGCACCGTCAGTGGGTGAAGGGAGCCAGGAGAAGGAGAGAAATATTCCACAGTGACAGTGAGCAACAGGGAACATGCCATAAAATGGCATAGGATTGGAGGAGAGGGCGATGTGGTCCACTGAGAACTCCAGATCCTTTTTAAAGAGACAGTCACAACTCATTTCAGGCTACTCTGGCCTGGGAAACAGGTTCACTGTGGCGAGAACTATGGATTTTTCAAGAAATATCTGAAATCTTGATTTTTCATGTGAAATATCCTGTTTTAAATCTTGACAACTTATTCGGAAATGTTTAAACAACTGTATATGCCAACACCATTTTGGCCAAGAAGACAGGTCCATAGGCCAAATTTGGCCAAGTCCTTCCCTTGGCAACCTCTGCGAAGCCCCTTGAATTTTCTACCAACAGGACCCGAGATTACTGTGACTCAGGGGGCCAGCCTTCCTTCCCTATTCCCTCAATTCTCACCTAACTTCATCCAAAGAGCTTTTAACCAGAGAGAGAGGAGAAGACAGATGCCCTGCACAGGGAAAAGTGTCGGGCACAAGCAAATGAAGCCCCTTGTTTGTGGTTTTCTCTTATAGGTGTTTGGGTGCTGCGTCTGGATCCTGGTGGCCGCCACCCAGGTAGCAAACCCGTTGCTGCAAGGATGGGTGATGTACGTCTCACTCACCTCGTTCCTCATCTCCCTCATGTTCCTGTTGTCTTACTTGCTTGGATTTTACAAAAGATACGAGTCCTGGAAAGTCCTAGTAAGAACCAGCGAGGGTGGCCCAGGCCCTCGGGCTCCTCCCAGACCGATGTGCTGGGTGATGTGAGGACAACGGGCCGTCTGGGAGGGGAGGGAGAAACAGAGACCAGGGACTGAAACAGAAACATACAGAATGTGTGTGTTCCTGAAAAGTAAGGCAATGGAGGGGACTGCAATGGAAGATTTACTCTGGCAGAGGAATGCTTTCATTCCAGTTTAATAGTAAACACATTAAAATAAAAAGTCTTGGTTCCATGGGGGCCAAGCCCGGGAAAGACTGGCCCTTGGCTAACATCTGTGCCCATCTTCCTGCACTTTATATGGGATGCCACCACAGCATGGCTTGACAGGCGGTGTCTGGTGTGCGTCTGGGATCTGAACCTGCGAACCCTGGGCCGCCGCAGCAGAGCACGGGAACTTAACTGCTACGCTACCGGGCCAGCACCCTAATAACCATTTTAATGACCACATGACATTCTTGTTGAACGAAGAACACTGCTGTGAGTTAATACAGAGATTCAAAAATTGAAATCTAGAGTTAGATGAACCTGACTGTGCCAGCTCTACCACGTGCTGGCTCAGTTTCCTCATCTGTGAATTGGAGATAATGATAGTAGCAGCCTTATGAAATTAGCTGTGGAAATGAAATGAGACAACATGTGTATACTGTGAGGACAGTGCCCAGCACATGGTAGGTCTTCACAAGGCTCATGGTTAAGAGCATTGCAGTTAATGTGGCCTGGGTTCAAATGCTGGCTCACCCATTTATTCATTGACCTTAACCTTAAGCTTGCATGTCCTCAAAACTAACAAGTTTAAATGAGATAAATGAGAGAAGGGCTTAGCATAGAGCCTGGCACGGAGTACACACCCGATCAGTGTTGGCAGGTGTTAATATTATTATTGCTAAATATTAATCCACTATTGTTTGCTACATAGATATTTCATTAGAAACACTACCAAAAAAAAAAAAAGCAGGAGTTTCGGGAGCTGGCTTGTCTCTTTTTCTCAGTCTTCTCTGCTATATAGTCAGAGTGGGAAGTGTTCACCTGTCTATGTGCAACATGACGAGGCCTCTGCTCTGCCTTTCCAGGACAGCCTGTGCCACAGGACCACTGCCATCCTGTGCATGAGTGCAACCATCTTACAGGTGCACGCCACGATCGTCTCTGAGACCCAGAACCTGAGCAACTACTTTGTCAACAGCACAGCCTCGATGAGTGTCGGAAAACACAACCACCATGGAGGGGAGGGCATCGCCTGAGGCTGAATTCTGTCTCATGTGAACAGACAGCCTGACCCTCAGGCTGACGGAGCCTGGAGGATGGAGGAGGGGTGTGTGTGTGAGTGTGTCTGTGTGCGTGTAAACAGGTGTGCCCAGCTCACGGAACACCAAGCCCAAGTTCAGCGGTCAGCTCTCGTCTTCTGTTTTCCCACCTCAGCTTTGCGCCCTCTTCCATCCACTACACTGCCCTCAAGATATTTTTTTCCAAAACACATATTGGAACAGTCTCTCTCTCCTACTGAAGATCTTCGATGGCTCCCACTGCTTGTGGCATGGAGCCCAAATTCCTCAGCGTGGTGAACTGCGTGTCCTGCAGTGAGAGGTCCACAGGAGGACGGTGGTGGCTGACGGACCTGAGGCAGGTGGTCCAGACGAATCGAGGGAGGAGCAGGACCCCGAGACCTCAGGCCCCCTGGGACCAGAGACTCAAGGCCAGCTCTGCCTCCCCTTTCCAGGCTCTGCCCAGCGGCCTCCTTTCTGTTTGTGGAATGGCGCCCTCACGTGGCAGGGAGCTCACAGCCCCTGTGGGCAGAGGAGGAAGACTCCTCCTCTGGAGCAGCCTAACCTTCCTCCTTAATCCTAAGTTGAAAACTTCCCAAGAAGGACTCTCATTTGCAGGATGGGTGTGAGCCCATCCCTGACCTAAAAGATATTTATTTGTTGAATGAATGAATGAGATCACAGTGTGAGTGGACAGTGGGGCAGAGTGAGGCTGGAGCGGGGGGCCTGGCCGGAAGGCGTGTTGGGGGCGATGGCCTCTACCCTGAGAGGCAGGAGGCATCACAGAGTTTTACTACATGATGGAGCATCGAGAGCACGTGTCCTCTGCGGTAGATTAGAGGGGGCGGAGGGCAGAAGAGGACAGGCTGAGGCCACGAGGAGCCCCGGCGAGGGACGAGGGCGGCTGAGACGAGGGAGAGGTGGACACAGCGGGAGACGGTCAGGCAGGACAATCAGGGGGGCTCTGGCCGTGGCGGGTGGGGGGGGAGGAGTGGGGGGGGAGGAGTGGGAGGGGTGGGGCTGAGGGCCCTGGGGGGGTGGGCGCAGGCGGCGGCGTCTCTAACACGGTCCCTCTCCCGTCCTCTTCCAGTTCTTCGCGTTTATCACCACCCTGCTGTACATCCTCCACGCCTTCAGCAACTATTACCACTGAAGAGGCGGGGAGCCGAGCCGACGCGAGAGGCTCAATAAAACCTGGATTATTGGCTCCCAAAAGCAGCGATCAACATTGGCCATCTGGATGATAAACAGAAGATCAACAAAAATACCAACGGGATTAACAGACCATCTTTTCAGACTGAACGATGAAGTCACACTCTGGCATATCTGTTTGGACATTTTAATTCATTATGATGAATGTGAAAAACTTGTGTTCTGGGGTTTGTTGGGTTAGGGGTTTGTTTGTTTTTTGCCTGGAAAAGTAACTGTCTGTTGGAATTATCTGACAGTGAAACTCCATCTTCTGGAAAACTAATATGCGAAGCCCTCACCTTTGAGAATCCCAGACCTCCCACCGTCTGGCCTCTCTGGGGATTCCTCCTCAGCAGTGAGGTTCCCAATAGCAGGTTTATGGGAACATTTGGTCTCATTTTCTTAAATCGAAATGGTGCCGTCAACGCCTCCAGATCCAAAGAAGATCCACAGACCGTGTTCCTGCTCCGCGGTTCCGCGTCTGCTCTGGAGAGTGGCCCAGACCCGCTGCCCCTCGCGGGGAGGCTGACAGGGACCAGCACACTGCCCGCCCCCCGTGCCACTCCCTTCCCTCCCCTCCCCGGCTGGGGGATCCAAGGGGAATCTGCGTAAAATCAACTTTGAGGGTAGATTTGTGGGGAAGATAAGTCATCGACTCTACAAAGTTGTCAGACAGGAAGGCCTGGGGAGGGAGGAGGGTCCGGGGAGGGGAGGGTGTAACCCGCTTCTCCACAAGTCAGGCCTCTCAGAAAACTGCGGGGCTGCGGGACGCCTGTGTCAGGCCTCCAAGTCCCCACCCCGTAAGGACTAGAGCCACCTTGTCCCTCAGAAAAGACCGTCAGGGAAGGCGGCAGCACGTTACGTGCAAGGATTCTCCCCTGGGCTCCTGTCACACCAGTGGGACATCTTAGGAGGCCAGAAAGGACCCCGCCCCAGGTCAGTGCTCTTCCGTGGGTACCCACTCCCCTCCATCCCCTGAGTGGTGTAGGCTGGGGACCTGGACCACTCAGCACCTCATGCATGAAGGGCTCACACGGGCCTGGACATGCAAAGGCGTCTGCACTGTGGGGCCGTTCTCAAGGAAAAGGCTGGCGTTGTGCACACAGAAACGCAGCATCGAGGTGCTTGGTTTCAAAGTAAATGTTTTTCAACAGAAAGCTGTGCTCTGGCGTTTCTCCACCTAGGGGGGCTCCAGCCACTTGTCCCCGGTCTCTGTGCTGGGGCTCCTGCCCCAGGCCAGTCGGGCACAGCCCCGTGACCGCACGTGCCTGCTGTCGTATTGAAATGAAATAAATTATTATGTGGAAAGGACTTGTCTTCACCGACTCTGGGGCTTACAGTTGTGTGTCAGCTTTTTCCTGCTCCTGGCAGGGGGTGGGGCACAGGAGTCACCAAAGAGAAACTCTGGCCTCTGTCCTTGACGGCTCACGGTCTAATGGCCCCGAGATCTTGAAAAGCCGCCGTTTATCTCTCACCTTATTGCCTGGCAGCCGTCTGGGAGGATCCCTGTTCAATATGTACTGAGTAGCCACATCCAAATAAGGGTGTTGAGACAGTAGAAAGTATTGAGTTGGTGCTTTCGTGATGGCAGCAGCTGGAACTGGCCACCGTGTCATAGGTCCTGACAGCAATTCCAGCACAGCGCCCTGTGGAGGATTTGAAGGCCCAGCCCACCCGCCTTGCTTGTGGGGCAGCCGCACGGGGAGGCCGAGTGCGTCCCCAGGGCTCTGGGCTTGTGGTTTCACTTCAGCAAGGACCGTTTGGGTGAAAGTTCCAGAAAGCAAACCCACGCAGCTTAGGCAAAGATGGGGATGTGCTGGCCGGACCTGGGAGGTGAGGAGGCCTCAGTAGGTGGGTAGTGACCCCTTGCCGGCCTCTGCCTCCTGTTCCTGCTCCTCTTCACGGGGTGCTGTCCTGCTCTCCCCACACTGCAAGCCCCCACCCACTGTAGGACTCTGTGGACCAGCCCTGAGCCCGGGCCCCGAGTCACCTGCAGCGGCTGCAGTTCCCAGCTCACCGCCCCCTTCCCGCCGTGGGGGCGGCTCTCCTCTCTGTCCAGGGCCTCCCCAGGCTGCCGTCTCTGCAGGGAGACCCGAGGGGCCGGCATGGTCCTCAGGCCCCAGCAGGGGTGCACCCCTGGGCCGGGGCTCAGGCTTTACTGGCTCTTCCCCTTTACCTCATCTGCACCCCACTCCCCATGGGCTCCTGGGACCCTGCACCCAAGTCCCGCCTCAGGGTCGGCCTTGGGGGGACTCAGACTAAGACATCTCAGAGTCATGTCCTGAGCACCGAGCATGCCACTGGGGTCCCAGGGCGTTGGGACGCAGGGTCCACAAGGCACACCCCGTGCCCCACGCTGAGCAAGCTGGTGGCAGGTTTGGTCTGTGGCTTTGTCCAGGACACCCAGAGGTTCCGCTTCGGCCAATAACCAGGCTATGATCTTTTAAAAATAGGAAAAAATAATAAAATGTTAAAATTTGGAAATCAAACACCGTCCTCACCTCTGGGGTGGGCCGCAGCGGGACTGGAGAATCCCTCAGCTGACGGGGTGTTGGTCCCCTCCTCCTGCCCCGAATCTGCCTCTGCCCCTCGTGTGAGGAATTGGAAGGGGAGCGCGTCTCAGTGAGAACTGGACGCTGACCGTGGAGACCACTTGCAGGCTCGAGATCAACGTGATGGGCGGTGAGGGAGCAGCGCCGACTCCCCCAGATCTGCAGAGCTCAAGTCCCGTGTTCTGCTGCTGGATTCTCCCTCTGCTGCATCTGGTCCTTCCTGGGACCCCAGAGGATGACAAGTCCCCTTGCTCCCTGCACACCTGTCCCTCTGTCACCCATCTCCAAGGCTGCATGTTAACCCTCTCTCCAAGCCTGGTCGTCACACAGCAGCTGGCCCATCACCTCTCAGCAGTGCACAGCTGGGGGGCAGGGTGACGTTTCCACGGTGATGCTGGACCACCCAGAGGGTTAACTCCCAGGAACATTTACTGACTCAGTGGACCAGGGCCTCACTGCCTTGAGGTTTATTTCTGTATGTGAGTCTGGAACCGGACTGTAAGGCACTCCATCTCCCACATTTGTGTGTGTCCTCAGAGAAAGGGTGTCGGGGTTAGTGATTAAGCCCCTGGGGTGAGTCAAGGCCCCACCTTGATGCCTCTTTTATTCTAACGCACCTGCCAGGGGCGTCCAGGAGGCACACTGGTTTCTGCCCCCACACAGTGTCCCATTGACCCGAGTCCCCCCACCTTCCACCTTTGCTCCAGAGCCTGTGGCTGCATCTCACAGGAGATTGGAGCAGGAGGGGCGTCTCTGGCCCCTCCTTCCCCTCCCTGCCCCGCCCCCATGGACCTCCATCCCTGCTCCCCAGGCCTCTCCACCAGGCCCTGCTCCCTGTCTCCGCCCACTCAGAGGCACCTCATCCTCACCCTACAGAAGTGGAAAACATCCCGGATTTCACATCCAGAACGCTGCACATTCAAGTCACAGATCAAGGCCTCTTAACCCTTAACCCTGGTGTTTCTCCACATTTTCTTCCTTGTCTTGACCCTTAGCCATAAGGAGATTCCAAAGCATAGGAAACAGAAGAATGTGGCCCAGATTATCACAACACACAGAATGTGGTCCCAGGAATGTTAACTATCCCTGAGCCAGTCTCTTTTCCCACTTTCACATCAGCTGCAGGTTGATGAATTAAGCGAGTGTCACAGTCAGGGCCCTGACACCCATTTCTGGCTTCTCCTTTGCTCACACGGTCCTTCTGCTCCCGAGGGTGGCAATGTGCCCAGGATCCCTCCCAGCTCAGGCTCAATTCTGGCCACTGAGAGAGAAACAGAGACCTGCTTCAGGGGAGGGGCTGCGGTCTGTTGCTTTCCTGATAAAGGGCTCAGACAGAACTGGCTGTCTTAGATGGCGTTTCCTGGACACGGACTCTGACACCGAAGCTGTGTGTGCAGGCTTACTGGGGAGGGCTCGAGGAAGAGGCACCTGGGATAGGAGAGGAGGCAGGACCAGGCAGAGGGGGGAGCTGGCCCACGGTGAGGTTGCTTGCGAGGCCTCAGCTGATGAGCTGAAGGCCCATGCAGAGTGTCCCTGCCTGAGTCAAGAGGGCAGAGCTTGTGTCTCCCACATCAGCTGTCATTGCTTCCAGGGTGGGGGCTTAATGTGTCAGTGGTGACTGCTCTCCCCAGCAGCTGGGGGTCCATCAGCCTGAAGAGGTGCCCTGGGCAGGCAACGCCACACCCACTACACTGCCACCTCCTCCTCCTGCCTTGAACAAGGACATCAGGGCCGGGGCTATGGCCAAGGAGATGGCAAGACCAGCCAGACACTGATGCCTGTTGGACCAGCTCCCTCTCTCCTCGGACTTCTCATTATGTGAGAAAGACGACTGTCTGTGCAATCCCTCGTGGTCAGCTCGCTGACGCAGCAGCTGAAGACACTGCCTCCTGAGAAGTGGACTCTCTCCCACCTTCCCCTCCCCCTCCAAAGCCTGGCCTCCCTCAGGCCTGACCCCAGAGACTCTACCTCCTGAAGGATCTGGAATCCGTTCTCCCTACTGCCTCCCAGGCCCCCATCACTGGAAATCCCAGGACCTGCGTCCCCAGAGCCAGGCACCGCCTCCAGGAACACCTGCCCAGTCCTCCAGCCACGGATCAGATTCTGTCCCCTCCAGCCCCAAATCCTGCCCTCAGATAAAGTCCAAACCCCTCGGGAAGTGGCCCCCAGGACCTGAATGCAGGTCTGACGCCAGCCCCATGTCTAGGTGCACCCCTGACCCATCCCACCCAGCCCTCACCCAGCCCTGATGTGTCAGGACGGCCACTGGGGCAGCTCGGCCTGCTGCTGTGTCCCTGCATGTGGTGACATTCTGCTCCCTCCTCCTGGGAACAGGAAGGCCCTGACCCTCTCGTCTACAGGAAAACTCCACTTTATCTTGCAGGATGTCTCTCATCCCCTGGAGTTAATCCTGCCTCCTCAGACGGCCTCTGCCCCTGGGGTGTGTGCTGCTGTCCCCTGCGCTGCCCTGTGTGCTATGGCGTCTCCCCGCTAGACCAGGAGGTGTCAAGGGTAGGGGTTTGGCTCTTGGATGTTTTTATCGTCTTTGCCCTTCCCCACCCTCCCTGGCTGGGCCCTGCCAACCTGAGCTCTGAATGGTCTGTCCCAGCACCGGTGACAGGGATGGGGACTTGCAAAGGCCACAGCCAGCCTGCAGGGAGATGGCAGAGGTGACTCCTGACCCCTCCAGGTCCTCACCTCCATTCCACGGTCTGACATCCCAGGGACACAGGGCTGTTCTCTGCCCCGTTCCGTTTCCTCCTGGACTTCCCCATGACGGTTCAGCCCCTGTCACCCTAGAACCTCATCTATGATGAGGAAGAGCCCAGCGGCCACCCCCAGGCCCAGTGCAGCTCTGGGGGCCTTGCGGGGCCCTGCTGCCGGCAGCACATGGACGGCTGGAGCTCCCCGGGCTGACACTCGCTCCCCAGTCCGCCCCTGTCCCTGGGCCAGCACGGAGCAGGGCTAATAAACAGGCACTAAGTGTCCCGGGAGCCCCGAGGGCCCACATGTCAGGGAGCTCTCCTGAGGGAGCTGCTGAAACCAGGCCTCCAGGACGTCAGGGCCGAACTGAGAGGCGTGTGGATTTGGGGCCAGGAGGGGCCAGGGTGGCCTTCGAGTGCAACTGGGCAGGGTCCTCGTCACTCCCCGTGTGGAGGAGGCTGGCAGCTCTTTTTAGGCCCCTCCTTCCTGCTGCCTTTGTTTCTGTACGTGGAGACCCACTGTCCCTGCTAGGAAGAAGGGAGGGCAGGGCCGCCTCCCTGGGGCAACTCCCCCCAGCTCCCTGCCCGGCCCGAGGGGGCGATGGTGGAGGGCAGCGCAGAGAGCGCAGAGGAGGCTGCTCCTGCCTCTTCCAGCCGTGTGAGCTCAGGCAGGGCTGTCGCTGCTTCAAGACACACGTCTTATCATGACCTGGGAGGCGTGGGTGTCCCCCCCTGTAACACCCAGGTGCAGGCACATCACGATGGAGATGTGTCAGGCGGGGTTATGCCAGGGTGAAGTTGGCAGAGGCACCTGTAGGTCCAGGCACAGACAGGTTCAGGTGTAATTCCGCCAAGGTGTAGTAACGTCACGGTGCATTTATGTCAAGATGCAGCTGTGCCAGATTTAGAGACGTCAGGGGCAGCTATGTCAAGGTGCTGAGAGGTGAAGGGGCAGCTATACCAGGACGCAGTTACATTAAGCCGCATTTACGTCAGGTCATCTCAGGGTGCAGTTAGGGTCGGGGTGGCTGCGAGGTCCGTGTGAAGCCTGGTCAGCAGTGGGTTTGGGAGCCTGTGAGGTGTGAGCATCACTGACTTGTATGACCCAACCTGGCAGGAGCGCGTGAGGGCGCTCCAGAGTAATGTCCCTTCCTTCAGCAGTGATAGGAGACAACCTCACTGCCCTTAAGATGATGGGACTATTTCTCCTTTCAGAGTGAAGACTCCTCTTAAGGGAAAATCATTCAGGAGCCTGATTGAGGCAGGGAACTGGTAGACAGAGCTCAGTGCAGTTACCCGACTGCTCCACTGGGGGGCGTGTGGGCTCCACTCTGACTCCAGAGGAGCCGTCCGTCCTGGTGGTACCAGGTGGTCAGAGTCAGAAGGGGCAGGAGCCTGACCAGGCACAGTCTTTGGGGATCTCGCCAGGGAAGGCTGCCCCTGCTGCACAGAGGTGCACCCCGCCCTCGGAGCTTTGCCCGCTGACTCACGCGTGGGGAAACTGAGGCCCAGGGACAGACTGTGCCTTCATACCGTTTGCATGCTGGTTCAGAGCTGAAGGAAGGGGGCCAGTATCCCACGGATGTCCATCCCCTGTCGCTGTGGCGGGTGATGGCTGGGCACAGCCGTGGGGAAAGCTCTGCTGTGCCTGGAAGGGGGAGGAGGGGCTCCTGTCTGATGCCCTTCCTGCCCGTCCCCACCTCCCTGCCCCTTTCTGCTCAGCTATGTTCACCGAGTCCCACAGCCTCCTGGGCCCTGGGTGACGGGCCTGTGCTGGAGAGGGACACACGCTGGGCAGGGGCTGAGCCACGATGGCGGCTCCCAGGGGCAGCTGAGGGAGGGAGGGAGAGGATGTCAGGTCACAGGTTTACACTGTTAAAAACCAGCCTGTTCCTTTAATCAGCTTCTGCCTGTCTGGTATATGCCCAGGTTTCCAGAAGCTTCCAAGTGGCACCCCTGACCTGCCCCACTCCCCAGCCTCCCTCTCCAGTGCCCCAGAGCAGACGCATTTATGCAGGCGTTTAAGGCCTCAGCCCTGTTATCTGGCCCTAATGTTGCGGAAATTCTGCAGCTGGATCTGAGGAGGGGCCGCCCCCGTGTGTGCTCATGCCCACAATCCTGTACACGTGCCTTTTCTCTGTGCCTCGGTCTACTTCTCATGGACTACGGGCTATGCAAAGATGCCCTCCAAGGCCCTCTGGGCCACCACCTCCTCCTAGAGAGGGGACAGGAGGATGGAGGAGACCAGCGAGGAGGGAGACCCCAGGCCACTGCTGTGCAGTGAGAGGCAGGTCATCAGGCCCAAGTCAAACCCGTGGTCCCTCCAAGTCAGGCTCCTCTGTGTGGATTCAGGAGACATGGGGGTGGGAGAAGCTGAGACCTTCGGGCAAGGTCAGAGCCCTGCAGGGGTATGTGCCTTCTGGGCGTAGCCTGGTGTTTGCTTTCACCCAATTCGCAGGTTTGGTCCCAGTGCGTGCATGTTTGCTGAGCGTCTGCTGCGTGCCTGCCCTGGGCAGGGCTCCTACTCTCAGGAACCTGGGAGTGGGGTGCGGCGGGGACCAGAGGGCTAATGTCTGAGGGTGACAGGGCACTGACTCCAACTGGAAGTGGAGGGGAGGGATTTACAATGGGCCTCCTAGAAAACAGGACCTCCAGAAAGTTACCAGAATGATCAATGGTCAACCACATAACCTTCCCCAGCCTAGAGTCGCCCTGGCTAGAGATCTAAAGGATGAAGTGCAGCCAGGTGGGGAGGGCAACCAGGATGGGGAACAGCATAAGGAAGGGTCTGGAGGCTCGAAGCAGCTGTGTTTCAGGAGCCGACAGCAGCCAGGCTTTGGTGGTGAGCAGGGAAGGGCTGGGCTGGAGTCTGTGGGGCTCTCAGCTCTGTGCTGTGACTATGATTCTCCTGAGGGACGAGGAGCTTGGGGAGGAGGTGGGCGGTCAGGCAGGGATGGCAGGTCCTTGTGCCTGCACTGGCCACCCTGGCCTCCCGAGCAGGGGACGGACACTCAGGGAGGTGACCAGAGCCTCCTGGGGGCCTTGTGTCCTTGACAATCTGTGGACTTTGAGTTCTCTAAGAACTAAACACCGGTGTTTTGGATTCCACATCGTGACACACATATAAGGAGGATTACACTTTCCATGTTAGTAATAAATTAGTAATTTATATCAGTAATTATGATAATAGCCAACATTCTCTAGAACTTCATGGGATGTAAGCCCTCACAGAGAAATTTCTTCCTGGTCATGAGTAGAGGTGGCAGGTATTAAGTGACACCCTCGCTGTTTCCCAGCAAGTGACTGGGAAGTGCTGTCTTCTGGTGGGGGATTCCAGGCTGAGGGCTTCTTTCTAAGATGCCTGTCCTGGCACACCTGAGTTAATCATCCGGTGCCCGTTCCCCTGGGATGGAGGTTTGGGTCCTTGCTCCATGTGGGCTGAGGACTCTGGACAGTGAGAGAAGGGACACAGGCGGCCCACAGCTCACAGAGTGGATGACCAGTGGGGCCGTGTTCAGGCCTAGTTCTGACCAGCAGAAGCCCCCATGGCCTGTACAGCTGAGGGGAAGGTCCAGAGGGCTGAGGGCTCCTCCCCTGACCTCCCCGGCTCCTGGGTCCTCAGGTGGCTTGTGTGAGAAATGGACTAGCAATACCTCCCATGCATTCCAGAAGAGGGCAAGATAAAGCAGGGGTGAATGGCCCCAGCTCTGGGGGGGCACCTTGTCTGCAAAGAGGGGAGCTGCCCTCAGGAAGCTGCTGGCTCCCCTCCGGCCTGAAGTGCAGTCACAGTGCCCAAGGCAGGTGGATTCATCTGCCCAAGACTGACACCTTCTGTGTTCTCAGTGCTGGATTAGACCAGAGTGTTCTGCAGCCCCGGCTGGAAACACTTGTATGGCTGAGACCAGCCAGCCACACAGACATCTCTTACTGTGCAGTTTAAGTGGAACATGTGCCTTTCATTTCACAAGTAGAGGTGAAATAATGCTCTAGAAATAAATTCACTCTACAGTGTAAATGCAGATACAGGCCATTCCTTCCTCAGCAAGTGTTTATTGAGAGCCAATGGGCTGGCAGCCAGAGGCTCCATCCTGGGCAGTCACTCTCTTTCCTGCCCCTCCGTTGTGAGAACTAAGTGAGGTGTGTGGATGACAGTGTGGCACGTGGCAGAACCTCCTGACATTTTACTTCCCAATCTTTTACACATCGTGGATCACACAGAAAATAATGCAGATTTTTTCACATTGAGATAAACTGTGATAAGTATATGGGGCTTAGTGAAAAAAATTATTATATTATCTTTATATATACATTTAATTACAACAAAAATAATTAAAAAGTACTAATGGAGATATTAAATGTGGAATTGGTATGAAACATCAACATAAAGTCTGTTCTAAAAAATTTGCACTTGCATTTTTGTACAAACTTTTTGGTGTAAGCGTGTTGCTTGAACGGGCTACAGTCAATTCCCATCAGGACCTTTAGATCACTGCTCAGCTGAGTGGGTGGAACGGCCCCAAGGGCTGCAGGTACCAGGGAGGGGAACTGCCCTCCCAGCAGACGCCCAGATGCCCATCTCAGAAGGACTGTGCGTGAGTTCAGAATGTTTAGATACTAGGGTCTCGGTGTCAAGAAGGAATCTCATTTCTGAAATTTTATGCAAGTAATGGATTAGAGATTTGAGACCCTCAGACTCTGGTGTGTAATTGCATAATTGCTTTAGACTTGTGGTTTTAGGCTGAAATCTAAGTTTGTAAACAGTGTTGGAACGTGTAAGACAAGGTAAGGTTCATCATATTTCAAATTCAATATTTGAAATTAAAAGGCTCAAAATGAGTTTGTTGTCACACAGTTGAAGTACTTAAAAATGAAAACACGTATATTAAACTTATAGAGGCAGTTTAAAATATGGGAAGGTATTTTCTTAACTAAGTTTTCAATTGAAACCAAATGTTAATCAAAGACCCATTGAAAGTGATTACTGGCTGTACAATAGCAATGAATAATCCAGAAACAACATTAAGAAAACAATTCCATGTACAATAGCATCAAAAAGAATAAAATACTTAGGAATAAATTTAATTTTAAAAGTGCAAGACTTGTACACCAAAAACTACCAAACATTGTTGAAAGAAATTTTAAAGGACCTAAATAAATATAAAGACATTCTGTGTTTATGGATGAGAACACTTAATATTGTGAGAGGGCAACATTCCTCCAAATGAACCAACAGATCCAGCGCAATCCCTATCAAAATCCCACTGGCAGTTTTGCAGAAACTTCCAGACTGGCCTTAAAATTCATAAGGAAATGCACAGGACCCAGAACAGCCAAAACAATTTTGAAAAAGAAAAACGAAGTTGGAGAGCTCACATTTCCCTATTTCAAAACGTCATACAAAGTACAGTAATCAACACAATGTGGGACTGGCAAAAGGTAGACGTATAGATCAAAGTAATAGAATGCAAAATCCAGAATTAAACCCTCACATTTATGGTTAATTGATTTTTGACATGAATGTCAAGACAATTCAATGGGGACAGAATCATCTTTTCGACCAATGGTGCTGGGATAACTGGGTATCCACGTGCAGAAGAATGACGTTAGACCCCTACCTCACACCAGATACAAAATTAACTCAAAATGGACCAAAGACTTAAATGTAAGAGCTAAAACTACTAAAGTCTTATAAGAAAACATAAGAGTAACTGTTCATAACCTTGGATTAGGCAATGGTTTCTTAGATACGACACCAAAAGCACAAGCAAAACAAAGAAAACATAAACTGGACTTGATAAAAATTAAAAACATTTATGCTTCAAAGGACACTATTAAAAGAGTGAAATGACAACTCACTGAATGGGAGAAGATATGTGCAAATCATATATCTGATAAGGGACTTGTATCCAGAATACATAAAGAACTCTTACAGCCCAATAATAAAAAGACAAATCCCATTAAAAACAGGACAAAGGATCCAATGGAAAAAAAAGATATACAAGTGGCCAATAAGCACATACAAAGGTGTTTAACCTCATTCACCGCCAGGAAAACGCAAATTAAACCCTAACGCCTATCAGAATGGCGAAAAATTAAAATAACGGCAACACCATAAAATGGGAAGTATGCAGAAAAACTGGATCACTTATACATTGCTGATGGGAATTTATGTAACGTGGTATAGATACTCTGTGAAACTAAACATGAAACTACCATATGATCCAGTAATTGTCTCCTGGGCACTCACCCCAGAGAAATGAAAACTTACATACACACAAAACCTGTACATGAATGCTCACAGCAGCTTTATGTGAAACAGCCCCAATGGAAAGAAGCCAGGTGTCCTCCAACAGATGGATGGTTAAACAACTATGGTCCATCCACACCATGGAACACTACTCACTAAGTAACAGAAACACACTATTGATACACACAACAACCTGGATATATCTCCAGAGATTATGCCAAGTAGAAAAAACCAATCCCCAAATGTTACATACTGCATGATTCCATGGAAATAATATTTTAAAATGACAACATTATAGAAATGGAGAAGAGATTAGGGGGCCAGGGGTTAAAGAGGGGGTGGGGCGGGAGGGAAGG
>JABWHU010001435.1:3554340-3586162 GCA_014189135.1 Dicerorhinus sumatrensis harrissoni | reverse complement strand
CCCCCCTCCAAATACCATCACAGTGCAGGTTAGGCTTCAACACACGAATTTGGAGAGAACACAGTTCAGTCCAAGCACCCTGGCAGCTGAAGGCTTCGTGGGGGTGAGTGTGGGAGAGAGTCCACGGCAAGGGGCAAGATCACGCTAAGCAGTGGCCTGAAGAGCAGAAAGCAGGAGCACGTCCGGAAGACCACACAGGCCAGGAGACGGGGGCCACACGGGGGCTTCCTGCAGTCAGGAGACAGTCCTCTTCCACTCCACGCTGTTGCATTCGGCTCCCACTGTGGGCAAAGTAGTGTCTCAGATGAGTGTCTCCAGTCTGCGCCCTGAGGCTGCTGGGGGCTGGAAGGCTCACGGAGGAGAAGCAGGGTTTGGGGGTGGGGGGGAGGGGCCAGCCTGGGCCAGGACACGGGGAAGGCCCAGGGGTGGGAATGCAGGCTGCGTGGATGACACAGAGCGGGGAGAGATGGGAGGGGGGGGGGGGGGCCAGCCTGGGCCAGGACACGGGGAAGGCCCAGGGGTGGGAATGCAGGCTGCGTGGATGACACAGAGCGGGGAGAGATGGGAAGGCGTTCTGGATCACAACTCGTGCCTGAGGCTCTCCTTTATTAGCCACTCATAGGGGATGAGCTTGAGGTAGGAAAGACTCATTGAATCCCACAGCAACCCCAGGGGGAGTAACCATGAGTGTGCCTGCTTCACAAGTGAGGAGACTGAAGCTTGGGGAGGGAAGTAACTAGCCACAGTGTCCAGGTGGCAGAGTGGACTTGCACTCATGCTCTGTGACCCAGTGCCCAGCAGGCCTCAGCACCCACCCATGCCTTAGACCCTCTTTGTCCCCACCCCACTACCACCACACCCTCCACTCCAGGAAGCCAGGAGTTAGAATAGGCCTTCCCATGTCCACTTCTTCCAATGCTCTCAGAGCCTGCAGAGCTGCAGGGGTGGGGGCCCCACTCCCCCCAGTCAGGCAGTGAGTCCTGCCATGGGCTCCCGGGGCTCCGGACCTGCCAGTCAGTCTTGGACAGAGTATTGGAAGCACCCAGTGACCCACTGCCAAGTCGAGCAGGGACCGGTGTTGACCAGTCCTGTTCTGGCTGCAGAGTGATGGAAATAAAGATTAAATTCCAAAGTCTCTCTCCAGGCTGTAAACCCTGGAGCACACTGGTGGCCCCACCCCTGTGTGTGCACAGCCGCCTGTGTATCTCCAGCACCCAGCACACTGGGGGCTGTGAGGACAAGGGCCTCTGCACCTTGGGTTTTGCAGTGGGGAGGATGAGACGATGGGGTCATCTGCGATTGTCTTGAAGGCCTGGGGCTTGACTCCATAACACCATCATCAACTCCATCTCCTCCTTTGCCTCAAAGGGATGGAGGTAAATTTAAAAGAGGCAGTCCACCAGGAGGCCAGTCATGCAGTGGTCAAGGGCCGCTCTGTGCCAGGCCCCACACATCCCTCTCTACTCTTATGACAGCAGCCCCACCCCCACTTCACAGATGACAGACTGAGGCTCAGGGAGGAGGTAACGGCCCCGCCTGTCCTTGTCACCACGCTGGCCACTGCAGCAACTGCCCAAGGCTTTGGATTCCCAGGATGGTGGCGGGGGGAAGAGCGGGCTCTGCATTCCGGGACAGACCTGGGACAGCTCAGGCTCCCCCACCTCCTTGGTGTGTGAGCTTAGGGAAGTCACTTGGCCTCTCTGAGCATGACTTTCTCTGTTCACAAGGATGGTTGTGAAGATCAGAGATCATGGGTAAAGAGCCCTTGGCACTTAATACGTGGCCAACAACTGGCCACTTCCACCCTCCAATTCTCAGGAGGGAGGTGGGACACGGCTCCAGCCACCAACAGGAAACCTGGCACACAGCTCCCTGTGCCAACGACCTTGCCTAGAAGTCATGGGCTGCAACGGAGAGCCCCCAACACCACCCAGCCCACCACCAGTGAGTGTTCTCTGGCCCTGGGACAGGCTGCCAGCGCCTCCCCCCCTTCCAGGTGCTCCCTTACCTCCTGGGTGCAGTGCCCCCTTGTCGCCCAGGGGTCAGGTCATTGGTACCAAGACTGTGGCCCCATGGTGGTCAGCACTTAGCCCTTCTCCTCAGGTCTTCAGGTCATTAGTGACAACAGAGGAGGGGACACGCCCCTCTTCTAGAGCTTCCTCTTGTCTGGTTAAGTGTGACTCATTGACCCACACTGCTGGGCTGGCCTGTAACTCACCTCAGCCTCACTGATCCCGAATCAGAGGTGGGACGTCCTTCCTGGAGGACTGCACCCAGACTCTCCAGGGCTGGGCAGCCCCTTGTGGACTTTGGGCTTGTTGGACTTTTTGCATAAACAGAGAGACACAGAGGGAACCCACAACTGCTCTAAACCCCTTGGCATTGTAGATCCAGGGCCCCTGAAATGCCCGGAATCATGCCGTCTGAACAATGAACCTGGCTGCTTCTGAGTGCAAGGAACAGAATCCCCGACCCAAAGTGGCTTAAACTGTATGGAATCTAGTGCCGTATCTCACATAATGAAAAGATCAGAGGCACAGTCCCTCCAGGGTGGATTTATTCAGTCGCTCAACCATAGTCAGGTCCTAGGTCAGCCTCTCTGTTTTTTCCGTGGCTTTTCCCTCATCATCTCAGGGAGGCTGCTGCAGCTCCAAACATCATATCTTCACACAATAAGGTCCAAGGACATAAAAAGCGACACTGCAGAGCACCCCTCTGTGGTGTAAGGCCTAAAACTAAGGCCCCACATCATGTGCTGCCTTACATCTCGTGAAACTGGGAGGGACTTGAATGGCCTACCTACATGGGCCCCTGGCCAAACCACCCTCCTTATCAAGGGGCCCAGGCACAGTTCCTGTTTATCCCTGAGCAGCAGGTGTGGGTTCCCTGCCAGCCCAGGGAATCACTCAGACAAGCCCATCCCCCCTCCTCTGGGAGCCTCCCCCCGACCCTCTTGCTGCTGTGAAGCCTCTCAGGGCCCCCGCCGGCTCACTCTCCTCCTGGGGGCACTCCCCACACACAGGCTGCCCCTCCAGCTCTAGCTGCCTGCTCCCCTGTCCCCGGGGACAAGCCCCTGTGTGGCCCTGCCTGGCAGCTTGCCCTGGTTTGGAGCTGTAAGTAACAAAGTGTGTCTTTCATCTAAGAGTCTTTGTATTGTGTCCACCATCAAAGCAACCTTTAAATCTCATGAAACAATTGGTGCTGTGACAGGATGGTGTGGCCGTGACCTCTGGCTCTAGGATGGCCTCGTCGGGAGACTGATCTTTGTTTGTTAATTGGTCCAAACCACGGCAGAGGGCTTGGCACAGAGCTTGTGTGTTGGCCTATTGCCCGCTGCTGTGTCTGCCAGTGTGGTCGCCACTCTCCTGACCCAAATTTCCTCAGTGTGGGGATATTCCAAATGAGTGGTGCTAATTGGCCCAACTCTGGGGACTGCATACCAGCTCAGGTGAGGCCCAGCTTAGGGCACTACTTCAGTGTCATTTGTATTTATTATTATTTGGGGCAGAGCCCTGGTGTGTTTCTGGCGACCTCTGTGGAAGAAGGCATTGGTTGGCCTCCCCTGTGGTGGAGAAATGGCTCCCCGGTCTCGCTGTGGATGTTGCTCAGGTGGGGGTAGTGGCCTACCTGTCTCTTTGCTGCTCACCCCTGGCTGCTGTCACCTGCACACTTCCTGCCCCCAGATCCTCAGGGGTGTTGTGAGTTACACTCTCCCCCACCCCCAGCACCTGCAGAAGTTACCCAGCTGCTTCAATACTGCAGGGCCCCAGCCAGTGTGCTCGGGCCTGAGTAAGGGCCCCGCGTGTCCACATGCAGAGGGCCTGATCCCTCAGATGGGGGCTAACTGTGCTGTCCAAGGAGAGGCTGCTCTCTCTCCTGAGAGCAAACCCGGATCTCTGGGAGGGGAGGCCCCCTGCTCCTTTTCCTGTAACCTCCTAGAAGGCCTGCAGTGTCAGTTATCAGAGACAAAAACTAAAACATGGCTTTAGGCTGCTGGAGGCCTCCTGTCCAAAAAAAAAAAAAAAGGAATCCTGAATATGGGGAGGGAGAAGCAGGTTAAAAAAAAACACATATATAAAATCATACATTTATATACACATATATGTATAATTAAATTGAAACAAAAGTCCGTAATGTGACTTAATTGAAAATCTAAACTTTACTTTAATAAGTTATGCAACAAAAAAATAAAAGAGTGCTGATTGGCCTTTGGCCAGGCAAGATCTTAACTGCATTCCCCCTTTGCCCAAGGAGCGCACCTATGATGTTCCATTGATGACATCCTCTTCCAAGGAATTTTGTTTAATGCATTCGTTGAGGACACACAAGTCCAGCATCTGTTAATCATTTTTGAGTTCTGGGGCCAACATATTCCTCACTGACAAATTCTACTTAATCTCACTGATGCTGCTACTTACAAATCAGCCCTCCTTCAATGGGGGTCTCACCAACAAAGGCTCTGGGAGCTGTCCAGATGAAAATCAACAGCCCTCCTGCTAGGGCTCTCAGAAACTCCTTCACTGCAGAGGCCATAACAGCCTCCCCTTGGGCCTCCTGGGGTCTTTGTGCTGCCTGTGCTGCCCAGAAGTTGCCCACGGGCTTCTGATGCAAGAGACTGCCCTTCTCATCTCCATGCAATACACATTAGAGCACAAATGGCGACCAGATACTGGGCTCCCCTGCATGCAGAGGCTCTCTCAAACCCTGAGCCTGTGACCGTCTGTACCAAGCTGCCCTTGGGTCGTGAAAGTAGCACCCCACAACCTTGTTACAGCTATGGGGGCCTCCTTGGACCTGGGACCTCTGACATATTGCACCTGCAGGAGGGGGTGGCCTCCCCTGTCCTCAGTCTGTTGCTAGATGCCATGGTGCTGGAGGAGGTCACCCTCCCCCAGACCTCTTGGCTATCTGGGGAGTCCCTTGTGATTTACTGAGTAAACAGCAGTGGGAGTTCACAGACTATACGAATGGCATTGAAAAACATCATAAAAATGGCGGAGCTCGGTGGAATGCTGCTGCCGTCTGTCTCTTAGCCAGATGTCCCTGATAAAGGACATTACCCCAGGGTCAGCACAACTGGCCAAACTTCAGGCAGTCATCTTAGTCCTGGATGTTCTGGGCAGCAAACAGCCGTCTGCGTATTTTTACAATCTGTTGGGCCATTGCCTAATTGTTGTCCCCTTCAGGGAAAAAATCTCTAGGAATCTCTTGCTTCACAGACACTCAAAATGTAAATCAAGTTTACACATGTCTCTGCATATACGAGGCGGAGACTATGAGGCCTCGCCGGGACACTCTTTATCCCCGTCCCAGCTTTAGACATTACTGATAGTAACCAATACACACAGTTCAATTCTCAGAATACACAATTCTGGGCTCTTAAAAAAGGCATTCGATAGAACTTTCTTTTCCCCAATAGGTCATAGGTAGCCAGTTTAATTGAGTGGCCTAGTGGGCTCCTCAAAGAATTCCTTTTCAAGTTACAAAAGGACAAATAAACCCATAAATGAGTCTCTCTATTGCCCCAGGCCTTAATTTCTCTTAATTCAAGCCTTCTTGGTTGACTCAACCTCACACCAATTTTATAAAAACCTCCTCACTGCCCCGTTCCTATGTCTAAAGGGGGATATGTCTTGCCTTCACACCTATGAAGACTCATGATATATGAGGCCCTTTGATAACATCTCCCCTTATCTGAATGAATTTTTGATCCTGCCTCCATCCCATAAGGGCTGGAGGCCAGATCAAGGGCACATACTTGCCTGGGACATATTAACCATAGAATGTCTCATGGGCCAGGTACCTGCCCAACTAGTATTGGACCCATTTGAGACTAAACTTCCACCATCCGAAACCCCTTCTTCAATATTTGGGTTGTGAGGGGTTGATAATTAATCTGGGCTTTCCTTCTGATCCTTTCCAGGGAATTATAATCATTTCCTCAGGGCTGTTCCCACAAACAGTGTGGACTGCCAGAAAGAGAGATTAAAAAAAAAACCTCCACTTAGTAAGTCAGTATCACCATATCCTATAACGATAAAACCAGACAATCCCTCCTTGGTAATAATAATCCATGCCAGAGTAAAATCGACAGCAGACAACAAAAGCCTGTCAAGTCCAACTATACACCATTCTGTTACTGTTGGTCTTGTTACTGTTGGTCTGGGTGCTTCCATTGGTTTGCAATCCAGAGACTGAAACCCTGCACATGAGCCACTGTTTCAACCAAACATGGCAAATGCTAAGGCCCATGTGCCATTCCTCGGGTTTGGCTAATACAAGCTCTGAAGCCCAAAGACCCACTGACTTGTCTGTCACCAGCCAAAACAACAACTGAGCCAAAAGACCCTCGGAGAGTGCTAGACTGGAGGGCCTGCCTGCAGGCTAATACTGGAGCTTCCACCTCAGCCACAGGTATTTTTTTTTTTTTTTGTGAGGAGATCAGCTCTGTGATAACATCTGCCAATCCTCCTCTTTTTTTGCTGAGGAAGACTGGCCCTGGGCTAACATCCGTGCCCATCTTCCTCTACTTTATATGGGACGCCACCACAGCATGGCCCGGCAAGCGGTGCGTCGGTGCACGCCCGGGATCCGAACCGGCGAACCCTGGGCCGCCGCAGCGGAGCGCGTGCACTTAACTGCTTGCGCCACCAGGGCGGCCCCCAGCCACAGGTATTTTAATTGGCAAACAACCTGACACCTGTTAACAGCCCAAATCAGGCCACATGATTTACAACCTATCTGCAGCGGAACCCTTCTCATCACCCATCTGGGCAAAGCCTTGGACTGTTGGAAACTGTTAGGTGCAGTCACCCTTAAAGAGGGCTTGCATTGTGCCAGTTGGATTCCAGAGAGTTGGTCCAAATACAGCAATATCACAGATGCTGGCTTCACCTTTGCTAGCTATGCACCCACCAAACTCCCTGATTTAAGTGATATTCACAAGTCAAGCTGCCAGATCCGACACTGCCTTCAAATTTTACTAGCAGCTCGGCCCTGTTATAATACCACAGAGCCTCAAACACATGACCCACATCAACCCGAGTGGATATCTACCCAGTCCCACATCCCACTTCCAAGACACTGTTGTAGGAGACGACATTGCCCCTGTGCAGGAGTCGACCTCACTCCGGACAATGAGACCACCGCCACCGCGAAGGCTGGGGGCTGCTCTCCCGAGGTGATGGCACACCTGACCCAGGATATTTATTGCTTTTCTTCCTATGAAATTAGGGATTTCTTTGTGTTTCCTGGGCTCTCTGTTTGCTTAGCCCACAATCCTGTTATGTTCATTGCTCTCTGCCAAGATGTACACCTCCACACCGCCACACCTGAGGCAAGATCTTGACGGTGTTACTGCTCTCTATGCATCTGCCACCATAACTTCCCCCTTCCCCTTGGTTACAAACAAATACCACCAGCCTTTACGTGTATCTCACTGAACTATCAGTCCAGATGCTCCAACAATGTCACTGCTGGCCCTGCCACCCCAGCCCAAGAAATATACCAAGGTATTATTGTCATAAGAATGTAACTCATACTTTTAACACAATTTACAACTCCACCAGGATATTATTAGAGACTCAGAAAACTTCAGATCTGTTCTCTTGGCTAATACCATATACAGTCATGTATGGCTAATGACAGGGATATGTTCTGAGACATGCGTTGTTAGGTGATTTTGTCATTGTGTGAACATCACAGAGTGTACTTACACAAGCCCAGATGGTATAGCCTACTACACACCTAGGCTGTATGGTACTAATCTTATGGGATGACCATGTATATGCCGTCCATCATTGACTGAAACGTCATTATGTGGCGCCTGACTGTAAATGGGAAACTTGGTTATGGACCAGCCTGCACAGACTCTTTACACTTCTTGTTCTCCTCCTTTAACTCTCATAATAATATGTTTTCTACGACATTTAGGGCAACTTATGCCCTACTCTCTAAAAGCCTCCTGTACTATTCAGGCCACTCAAATACCCCAAGTAATCAAGCTCAAAACTCACATCAAGACATTAAGGAGTCAGTTGTCATAAAGTATTGTTTTTAATGCTATCTTGACCCAGTTTTAAGGCCCTGGCTAGAGGCTGGTCAGTCTACCTTCTTGAGCAGCTAAGTCCATACTCCAACCGCTTCCCTTATTGGGCTCTCCACTGGGGACCACGATGCAGAAACTCTGATTGCCCCCAGGACCAAGTGCCACAGGTACCTGACAACCAGAGACAGGCCCTATGCCCCAGGGCTGATAATGCCAAATTATTCAAATTAGCCAATCCGCAGGGAGCCTGTGAAACCTAGCTAACACCACCCTACTTGCCACACACAAATCGCCCCTACAGCTCCAGCTTGCTGTTACCCTGTCCCGGGGTGCAACATCCTGTGTGGCCCTGTCTGGAGGCATTCTCTGATTTGGAGTGTAAGTAACAACAAATTCTGTTTTTCATCTATCCAAGTGTCCGTGTGTTGTGTTCACCATCAAAACAGTCTTTAAATTTTAACACCAGTATACCAAAGCTTTGTGACTCAGGAAAGGTTGAGAAACACTGGGCCTGGGGAGGTGCTGGGGAGCTTATGGGGGCCCAAGACCTGACCAAAATCTAGATCTTGAACAAGGAAGAAGGCAAGATGGGGATGGATGTGGTTAGGCTGCCTCCAAGGTCAGGCACAAAGGAGAAACTTTGCCGCCGGTCCAGATCTGTCTGTGGAGGGTCACGTGTCAGAATCACCATGTAGGCACCATGACAGTCAGGAAGGATAGACCATTCATTCACTCACTCATTCACACACTCGGTCATTCACTCATTCACTCATTCATTCCCTCACTCACTCATTCATAGACTCAGTCATTCACTTGTTTATCAAACATGTATGCTTCAGGCCTTAAGGATAGAATGATGATTAAAATTGCTCTTTCCTTGAAAAGCTCCCATGCCTGTTCCCTGGGTTAACAAATAATTAATGTAGAAAATATGCTGGAGGGAATAAAGTGCCTTAAGAGGGCTGGGAAGGAGCTGCCCTAGAGGGTGCAGGAAGGAGAGATGGGGGGCCACACAAAGGAGTTCTGGGTAGACAGAGCACAAAGGCCCTGACATGGGGACAGCCTTCCTCTGTCTGAGGAGTGGAGAGGAGGGGCGGTGAGACCCTGAACAGCCAGAACAGATGGGATGAGGCTGGAGTGGGCAGGGGCAACCAGGCAGTGCTGTGCGGGAGAGGCCATCAGAAGGTGGTGAGCACAGGCTTGAAGTGCCCTGAGCATAGCTCCAGAAGGCTCCTCCAGACCAGCAAGGAGGCGGTGCAGTGGCCGCAGCCAGGGAGGCCTCAGGCTTGGACCAGGGCAGTGAGAGAGAGGGAGAGAATGGACAGAGGGGTGAGATCTTTTGGAGACTCCATGGGCTTTGATGCGAAGCTGATGAGAGGAGATCATGCTGCCTGATGGGTGTCTGCAGGCCCAAGTTAGAGCAGGAGAGGGGCGCCTTCCAGCTTCACTCTCGCTCCTGCTTCCTATGGCTCCATACGCCCTGCTTTCCCACCCCCCTTTTTACACATTGGTCCTACCCTGCCCCCTGCCCTGTGCAGAGCCCCAGGCTCTACTCCTGCTTGTTCAAGAACTGGGCTCTCTTCTCCATGCTGTCAACTCTGTTGACCAGGCCACAGCTGATGAAAACAAGCCTGACTCATTATCTTTCTCTACCCAATGCCCTGGTAGACAGAACCCAGAGCAGGGAGCTAAGAAGTGGCTTTCCTTCTGGCCCCTTGTGGGCTTTTGAGCCAAGAGTTGCAAGATTTTTGGTCGCTGGCCACCAGATTGCTTCCTGCTTTCCAATGCAGGAAGAACTAGGTGACCTCAAAGACCATGACAGAATAGAAATGATGCATCAACACAGGAACAAAGCAATCAACAAAAGAAAGCATAAATTACTCTAAGGCTATATTAATCAAGTGTAGTAGTGATTGAAACCCATGAGAAACTCAGGGTAACACTTGTGATATGGTGACCTTTCTCAAAATTGTAAAAATTATAAACACCCACGTGGGTGTGTGCAGATCTTGCAGTGGGCGCCTTAGCCTAACACTCCTTGCTGCACAGATCTCTTAGGGAAATGCTGAACTAGGGCCTCAGAAAACTCTAGTACCAAACTGTTCATTAATGAATGTCAATCTTAGCAGAGCTTAGAAAGTCCCTGAGGAGTTGCTCCATGAGATGTCTTCAAGTTATTTGGAAAGTCCAGGGAGCCTGCTGTCCTTTGCTTGTTAAGAACGAGATCAACCAAGAACGATTCAGGGGAGGATTTGTTAAGTCAGTTCTTGGCCTGTGGGGAGCAGCCTGACAGTTCCCCAGGGCCCCATACTTGAGCCAATCTCTTCATTCAGAGGAGTAAATGTGCTCCTTCCACTCCCTCCCTCACTCAGAACTGAGGACCTGAGCCAGGGGATTTCACGTTGTAAGTAGCATCAAATTATGGTGAGAAAAGTATTCTCTTTTCAATTTTTTAAATAAATCATTCATTTTATTTTTGATTAGTTCAAAAGGTACAACATAGTGAATGGGGAAAAATAATGTTTCTTTCCCCCTCTCTCCCCCAACCACCCACTTGACCTCCCAGGAGGCAACTGCTGCTACCAAGTTCTTGTGCATGTGTCCAAAATATCCCAGGCTTCTAAAAGCAGGTTCAAGAGCAGTGGGGGAAGTCTGGACAATTCAGGGAATGTTGCTGGGACAATGATCCATCATCTGAAAAAGTGAAATTGGATCTCTACCTTCACCACACATAAATGTCAATTCTGTGTGAATTAAGTCCTAAATGAGAAATGAAGAACCATGAACTTGGGATAGGGAAGAATTTCTTAAGAGACAGAAAAAACAAACCATAAGAGAGAACCCTGATAAAGTGTACTTCATTAAAAACAAACAAACCTCTGTCCCAGAAGTCACAGGTTGGGAAGGACATTTGCAAAGAATAAAACTGTCACGGGATTAGTACTTGAAAATATAAAGAACACCTATAAATACCATCTCAGACCCCTTGGATTAGCAAAATTTAAAGAACTTGACAATGGTAGGTGTTGGAGAAGTGGAATGATACGATCCGTACCCTGGGGGAGGGAGAGTCAATTCACCCCACTCCACAGGGAGCTGCAGATGAGGCTCTACTCTGAGGGCCAGCAGGTCTCATCCTTCTCATGCTGTCATTGGAGCCACGTCTCCACACTTTCTCAGGCCCCAGTGCAGACCTTGGTTTGGCCACAGAATCTTCTGGAACGTAATCCTGATGTTTGGTTTTCATGGTATCTATTTTCAGAGCTCCTTTCTATATGTGGTAAATGATGCTGTTTTTCCATTTACAAAAGTGACAAAGTTTCTGCTTAAAAAGTATAGCTGTTGGTCAGAGGATTCTGGGAAGATGGTGGAATCTGTCTCCCCACCCGACAACAACTGCACTGGCAGAATCTGTCTCATGTAACAATTTGGAACTCTGGAATCATGAAGACTTGCAACTTCCAAAGGAAGACTTGGGGAAGCCTTCAATACCCCACTCACAATGATGGATAGAACAACCAGAGAGAAGGTAAGTAAAGAAACAGAGGATTTAAATGACACAATAAACCACTCAGATCTAACATGCACTGTACCCAAAAACAACAAAATACACATTCTTCTCACATAGACACAAGACATTATTCAGGATAGACCATATGTTAGGCCTAAAGTTAAGTCTCAATAGATTTAAGGAGATACATATTATATAATGTATCTTCTCTGACCACAGCAGGATGGAGTTAGAAATCATAACAAAAGGAAAACTGGAAGATTCACCAAATTGTTGAAATCAAACAATACACTTTTAAACAATCAGTAGACCAAAGAAGAAATCAAAAAGGAAATTAGATAATACTTAGAGATAAATGAAAACTATAACACAACATACCAAATATTACGAGGTGCAGCAAAAGTGGGGCTAATGGGGAATGTATAGCTAAAAACACGTTACAAAACAAGAAAGATGTCAAATCAACAACCTCACTTTACAACTTAAGGAACTAGAAAAAGAACAGACTAAACTCAAAGTGAGCAGAAAGTAAGAAATAATAAAGATTAGAGCAGAGATAAACAAAATAGAGAATAGAAAAACAACAGAGAAAATCAATGAAACCAAAAGTTGGTTCTTCAAAATGTTCAACAAAATTGACAAACCTTTAGCTAGATGGGCTAAGAGAAAAGAAGATTCAAATTACTAAAATCAGAAATGAAAGTGGAGACATTACAACCAATTCTACAGACATAAAAAAGGTTATAGGAGAGTATTATGAACAAGTGAACACCAACAAATTGGATAACCCAGATGAACTGGACAAATTCCTAGAAGCACAAAACCTACTAAGACTAAGTCACAAAGAAATAGAATATCTGTAGACCTCTTACTAGTACAGAGATTGAATCAGTAATCAAAAATATCCCAACAAATAAAAGTTCTGGACCTGATCCTTTCACTGGTGAATTCTACCAAATATTTAAAGAAAAAAACATACCAATCCTTCTCAAATTTTCCAAAAAATTAAAGAGGAAGAAACACTCCCAAACCCATTTTATAAGGTCAGCATTACCCTGATACCAAAGGCAGACACAGACACTACAAGAAAACTATAGACCAATATCCCTTCTGAACCTTGATGCAAAAATCCTCAGAGAAACACAGAATTCAGCAGCATATTAAAAGGACTATACAACACAACCAAGTGGGATTTATTCCTGGAATGTAAGGATGGTTCAACATATGAAAATCAATGTAATATGCCACATCAACAGAATGTAGGAAAAAAACCACCTGATGATCTCAATTGATGCAGAAAAAGCACTTGATGAAATTCAACACACTGTATTGAAAAAAACACTCAACAAACTAGGAACAGAAGGAAACTGCCTCAAGATAACAAAAGCCATATATGAAAAACTCACAGTGAACATTATACTCAATGGTGAAACACTGAAAGTGTTTCCTCTAAGATCAGGAACAAGATAAGGATACCCACTTCCACTGCTTCTATTCAACAGTACTGGAAGTTCTAGCCAGAGCATTTAGACAAGAAATAGAAAAAAAAGGCATTTGAATTGGAAAGGAACAAGCAAAGTTATATTTGTTTATTTATATTATATTTGTTGTTTATATTTGAAGTATATATATATAGCATGAATTTATATGTAGAAAATCCTAAAGACTTCACCAAAAAACTGTAAGAACTAATAAATGAATTTAGCAAAGTAGCAGGATACATAGCCAACACACAAAAATCATTTGCATTTCCCTACATGAACAATGAACAATCTGAAAAGGAAATTCCAAAACACATTCCAGAGCCAACCCTGATGGCCTAGTTGTTAAAGTTTGGCACCCTCCACTTTGGCAACCCAGATTTGGTTCCCAGGTGCAAAACCACACCACTCGTCCGTCAGTAGCCATGCTGTGGCTGTGGCTCATATAAAAGAACTAGAAGGACCTACAACTAGACTATACAAATCTGTACTGGGGTTTTGGGGAGGGAAAAAAATGAAGAGAGGAAGATTGGCAATAGATGTTAGCTCAGGGCAAATCTTTCCCAGCAAAAAAAACCCAAAAAAATTGATAAAAAAAATAAAATAAAATAAAATTCCATTTACAATGGCATTAAAAAGAATAAAATATTAAGAATTAAACAAGGAAATGAAAGACTCGTATAATGAAAACTACAAAACAGTGTGAAAGAAATTAAAGAAGACATAAATGGAAATCTCATGTTCATAGATCAGAAGCATTAATATTATTAAAATGTCAGTACTACCCAAAGTAATCTCCAGATTCCATGCAATTTCTATCAAAGTCCCAATAACATTTTTTGCAGATATAGAAGAACCTATCTTAAAATTCATGTGGAATCTCAAGGGACCCTAAGTAGCCAAAACAATCTTGAAGAAGAACAAAACTAGAGGACTCACACTTCCTGATTTCAAAACTCACTACTACAGTGATCAAAGTAGTGCAGTATTGGCATAAAGCCAGACATATAGACCAATGAGATAGAATATGGAGCCTAGAAATAAACCCTGGCTTATATGGTCAAATGATTTTTGACAAGGGTACCAAGACCATTTAACGGAGAGAGGACAGTCTTTTCAACAAATGATGCTGGAGAAACTGGATATCCTCATGCAAAAGAATGAATTGGACCCTTACCTAACACCGTAGAGAAAAATTAACTCAAAAGGCTTAAGGATCTAAATGTAGGACATAAAACTCTTTGAAGAAAATAAAGGACAAAAGCTTCACGACACTGGATTTGGCAATGATTTCTTGGACAGGACACCAAAGGCACAGGCAATAAAAGAAAAATAGACAAATTGGACTTCATGAAAATTAAAAAAAAATTTTTACATCAGAGTATCCACAGAGTAAAAAGGCAACCCAGGGACTGGGAGAAAATATTTGCAAATCATATATCTGATAAGTGATTAATATCCAGAATATATAAAGAATTTCTAAAACTCAACAACAAAAACCAAACAACTTGATTCAAAAATGAGCAAAGGGCATGAATAGACATTTCTCCAAAGAAGATCTACAAATGACTAATAAGCACATGAAAAGATGCTCAACTTCACTAATCATTAGGAAAATGCAAGTCAAAACTCTAATGAGTTACCACCTCACAACCATTAGGATGGCTATTATAAAAAAAATAATAAATGTTGGCAAAGATGCAGAGAAATAGGAACCTTGTGCACTGTACATAGGAATATGAAAAGGTTTAGCTGCTCTGGTAAACAGTATGTAGTTCCTCAAAAAATTAAAATTAGAACTACCATATGACCTAACAAGTCCACTTCTGGGTATATACCCCAAAGAGCTGAAAGCAGGGTCTTGAAGAGATGTTTGTATACCCACGTTCATAGCAGCATTATACACAATAGCTAAAACATGGAAGCAACCCAAGTGTCCTTTGACAGATGAAAGGATAAACGAAATGTGCTCTATACCTACAATGGAATATTATTCAGCCTTAAAAAGGAAGGAAATCCTGACACCTGCTACAACATGGATGAACCTTGAGGACATTATGCTAAGTGAAATAAGCCAGTCACAAAAAGACAAAGTCTATATGATTCCACTTATATGAGGTACTTAGAGTACTCAAAATCATATAGAGACAGAAAGTAGAATGGGGGTTGTGAGGAGCAGGGGGGAGGGCAGAATGGGCAGTTATTGTTTAAGGGGTACAGAGTTTCAGTTTTACGAGATGGAAAGAGTTATGGGGATGCATGGTGGTGATGGTTGCACAACAATGTGAATGTATTTAATACCAGTGAACTGTACCCTTAAAAATGGTTAAGATGCAGGGCCCACCCCATGGCTTGGCGGTTAATTAAGCGCGCTGAGCTACTGGCTGCCTGGGTTCGGATCCGGGTGCACACATTTGCACTGCTTGTCCGGCCATGCTGAGGCCGCGTCCCACATACAGCAATTAGAGGGATGTGCAGCTATGACATACAACTATCTACTGGGGCCTTGGGAAGAAAAAGGGGGAAAAAAAAAGGAGGAGGATTGGCAATAGATGTTAGCTCAGGGCCGGTCTTCCTCAGCAAAAAGAGGAGGATTAGGATGGATGTAAGCACAGGGCTGATCTTCCTCACAACAAAAAAGAAAATGGTTAAGACGGTAAGTTTTATATTAAGTGTATTTTACCACAATAAGAAAAATTCTTAAGTAGATTTGTTGGTCAATTAATGAGATAACATGCATAAAATAGTGAGCACATGGAAACACTTGTGCAAAAGGGAGCAAGGTATTGTTCATACATTAGCAATGTGCATTCTCACATCTTATCACCAGAAGAAAGATGTCAGCCTCTTTTGTGAACTACAAGAGATCCCTGGAGAGGGAAAGAGAATCTGTGACTGAGCTGGTCCAGGCCTGGTTGTGGAGGAGGAGCCTGGGGGCTGGGAGGGGCTCCCACAGATGGTAGTGAGGGAGGGGGCAATGGCAGGAAGGTGTGAGCAGGATGTGGGGGTGGGGAAACAGAGGGGTAAGGAGCAGGGGAAGGTAGTCATGCTCCCCTCCTCTACCCCCCAGGGCAAGACTCAGCGGGTGCAGTTGTAGGTGGGTGAGAGGACCCAGCCCCCCTGAGTGGGCGGTGCTGGAGTAGGGGGCAAGAGGTGTTCATGGAGGCAACATGGAGCCTTCTGGGCTGAAGGCAGCTGCTCAGGACCCCAGGGAACCAGGCCTGACCCAGGGCAGAGCCCAAGGGGCTGCCAGTGGCAATTCTGTTCTGTCCCTACTTCAGAGCTGGGAGGCTTCCCTCTACCCGCTACAGGCCCCAGAGGTCACTCGAGGGTGAAATGTCCAGAGCAGGCTGGCTGGGTGACTAAGGCCTGACGAGGCATGGGAGGAGGCATCCAGCTGTCACCCTGGGTGTCACCTGGTCCAAGTCATGATGTGGTGCCAGCTGATGGCACAGTGGGAGCAATGGGGGGTGAACCACGGAAGAAGTGAGTCCACCAAGGGCAGGTCCCTACTGGGGCTGAGATTTTATCTGCTGATGAAAATTCTGGGGCCTTCTGGAATTGGTTTTCCTTCCCTAGCATTGCAAGGCCATGAGCACACCATTAAGAGCTCAAAGTCAGGCAGGGGTAACTCTCACACGGGTCATTCTCTGGTTTAGTTCTCAGCTGCCGACTGTGGGGTTGGCTCCCATGGCCTTCCCATCTTCTGAGTTACAGGAATTCACGGTTGGCGGCTCCTGCAGTGGCCAGAACAGAAACTTCCACTTGTTGAAAGAGGAAGGGACAGCAACAGCCTCAGGCCTGGGAGGTGACCCCCAGGAAATGAGGTGGGATGCAGGTGTGTGAGCGAGAGCCAGAATGTTCTCTAATGGAATCTGTGTCCAACTAGGGGAGAGGACTTCTCTTCTGAGAGTGGAAGGGCACACACATGAGTGACGGTGATGAGTCCTGGGGGAATTTTGTGAGCGTCTGTTAATAGCAGCTTCCACGTCTGAAGTTTCCCTCATGGCAGGCCCTGCAAAGGGCACTCGACACACATTGTCTCCTTGAATCCACAAATAGCTTGCGAGAGAGGGATGACTATCACCATTTTATAGATGAGAAAACCAGGGCACAGAAATCCAGTAATCTGCCTGTAGTTGCACAGCGAGTAAGCAGCAGAAGACGGATTTTTAACCCAGGTCCTAATTTGACTCTCTATAGTCTGAGGGCTCTCAAGGTCTCTGTTGTGTATTCAACACGGGGCCTGAGGGAGGGTGAGGATTGTGACAACATAGAGGTGCAGCCCTGACCCAGGGTGCAGCTGTCTCTGTGGAGGGCGATGTGCAGAAGAGAACGCCAGAAGAGAACGTTCAGAATGACCAGATGCCCCAGTGCTCAGCTCCTTCCCTCGGGAAGGAACCCCAGGCAAGAGGGCTGTCACAGCCAATGACCTGAGGGAGCCCAAGGGAGCGAAGTGCTTGGGGCGTTCATCAGTTGGGCCTCCAGGGGCAGGAGACAGGCTCTGCCTCCTGCAGGAGTCCCGGCACGGCAGGGCAGATGGCCCTCCACGGGTCAGCAGGCTGGAGCCACCATGTGCTTTCCTTTAATGGGTTTTCCAATCACAAGTTCTATATTCTATGTCCATTATTTAAGGGAAAGTGACACTCTCTTCTGCCCTCAGCCCCACCTCTCCCTCACCCACTAATCCCCATCCCTAGAGGGAACCACTGGGAAAAGTGTGGCTTCTGTCCTTCTACGTACTTATGTGTCTGTGCATCTACAGGCATATTTTCTTAAAAAAGAAACATTGATTTATGCCTTATGTATTGGCCTGCAACTTCTGCTTTTCACCTCCAAAAGATACTGTCCTCGCCATCCTTCTGTGTCAGCACATGGGTGTCCACTGCCCCTTTTCCAGCACGGGCGTGGTCTCCCACAGTGTGGACACAGAGCTCGTGTGTCTGGGTGACTTGTCCCATGCTGAGTGGATGTGGTCAGAAGGCCTTCTTGAGAATGGGCTGTCCTTTCCCACAGAGCTGCTCCCTCTGAGCGACTGATCAGAGGTGGGGGAGGGGGGGAGAGGATGTCGTGTCTCAGAGAACCTGGTAGTGCCGGGATTCTTGTCTCTCTGGTGTTTAAGGGGTTTAGAGGAGATGTTGGATCTGAGAAGTGATGTGGTCTGGGAAGTGATGGTTTGAGAGAATGGTGGGGTCTGGGAGGTCATGGGTCTGCAAGGTGATCGGTTTGTGAGGAGATGAGTCTAGAAGTGATGGGGTCTGGGAGGTGATGAGGAGTCTGAATCATTTCCCGTGATGCAATGGTCAGCTCTGCATAGTCAGCACTGCTCCCAAACCAGCTGAGTTGGTCAGACAAGGGTCCAGCCCTCCTCCCCACAGGCTGTGGTTGCCATCCACCTTCTTCAGCCAGGCTATTTCCTGCACACCCCTAGGGTGCAGCTCTCTGCAACTTCCTCCTCTGCCAGGTGAGGCAGCCATGGGTCCCCTCCCTTCCTACCAAGGGCTTGGCTGCTCTGAGTCAAAACCGAAGATGCAGGGCAGCCAAGAGCTTTTATTTCCTCTTCCTTTAGTCCCCACAGCTGGAAAAACAGGTCTGTTTGTCTTGACAGGAATAAATTCACCCAAAGGACACACCTTGTTTCACGGTTGGCAAGTTTAGGAAACCAACGGAACACATTCCCAGTGGTGTCTGAGGGTTCCTCAGCTTTCCAGAAGCCCTGCCTGCATGCTTCCTTTTCCCTTCCTTCTTTCTTTCTCTCCCTTTCCTCCACTCTCTCTCCTTGTCCTTCAACAAGCACTCACTGCCCCTCCCATGGACCAGGCTCTGTGCTCAGCACTGGGCACTGAGAGATGAATTAGCAAGTCCCTACTACTCTCCACAAGAACATTCCATTCTTCTTTGCACCAAATTTCCTACTCTATTTGGTTGAGGTTCTTTGATTTGATTGTGTTTTCTGATCTCATGCTGTTCCAGATCTCCAGGCTCCCTAGGTCAATTCAGAGACCCCTGGGCTGATCCCTGGACCCCTGTTTCTTTTGGCACTGTTCCAAGCTCTCGGCACTGACCAAGCATCCCGAGGAGTGAATACATGTGGGCACCTGCTGGACTCCCCTCTCTTCCCCCAGAGAGGACCTCACACTGACCTTGGCAAGGACCTTGATGGCCCCCACCCTGGAATGCTGGCAGGATCAGTGGCCTCACCTCCACCACCAACGATCCCACAGGCACCTCCCTTTCTGGCCTGGTACCTGTGCTCAGACAGCTTAGACGTGGTACTCAGGTGGTACATTTGGAGCTGAATGAATGAACAAGTCACTACATGGAAATAGAAGCTCAGAGAAGTAACAAGTCTGCCTCTCCACGAGTTCTAAAAGATAGTATGCAGACATGAAAATATTAGCTTTGATTTGGAAGAATCAGGGGGCATTAGTACAATTTCCTTTGCTATGTAATCTAAGTGTAAGCATATCATCTCCAACAGAAAACAGAAATGCTAAGGAGAAGAACAGATATCCAGACAGGGCCCCCTGGCGCAGTAGCCCAGTAGTAGGAGGTTAAATGTTCCCCTCACTCTCTCAATGACTGGAGGGCAGGTGGCTTCTCTAGAAGGTGGGTTCCTGATCATCCATGAGGGGTCAGTTCCCATGGGGAGGCCTTTGGAGTAAGCCCAGATAGAAGAATGAGTTTGAGAGTGAAAGGCTTGGGCCAAGGCTGTTCCAGGATGCATCTGCTAAAATCTGATATTCACTCAAGAACTGCTTCCCCATCTAAGAAGCTTGCTATGTGGCAAAGGCTCTCTGAAGGGTGTTGCAGGTGAAACCTGGAAGGAAAGTGCTTAACTCAGGAGCAGGTAGCCCAGCCCCAACCTGCTGAGGCTGCATTCCTAGGACCCACTGGCCCAGCCCTGCTCTGTGCCTCTCACGTTGCAGGCAATTTGGGCCAAATTCCCAGTGCACCTCACTGGGCAGGTCGTGACCTCCCATGCAGAAGTGCAGGGTCCGGCCCCTCTCTGGGGCAGAGAGAATGAGCCATTACTCTCAAGGCCAAAGAGGGGAAATGACTAAGCTTGATGGATGCTTTATACTCTTTGAATTTTGCCTCTTTCTTCTGAGCCCAGCCTGCCCTTGGTCTTTCCAGCTCTGCCCCAGGAGATCAAAGGCTCTCGGCCTCTGGGACTCACTCATGCTGCTCCCCTGGCCTGGCACGTCCCTTCCCCCTCTTCCCTGCACAGGCCCTCCTCAGACTGCCCTGTGGGCATCAGCCCTGTCTTCTTCCAGAACTCGCTGCCTGTGCCCATTTCCTTCTGCCCTGGGCTCCCGTGGCTGCCCACGTTCTCCCTCCCGCCCCTCCCCGAGTGCCTCTGACTCTCTGATGGATTTCCTTATTTACGATGCAGCCCTGCAGTGTGCGGAACAGGGCAGGTGCTCCTCCAGGAGATGGCCTGGGGCCTGGCACAGGCTGCTCCTGTGTAGGGAAGGCTCTCTCCCCTCCCCCTAGTTAACCACTGCTCACTCACTCAGGGGTCACCTCCTCCCACAAACTCCCTGATTCCGAGACCAAGCCAGGCTGTGCAGGTGGGTGCTCTTGGGGCTCCTTCCAGCACCAGACCTCGTTACACATTTATTATGCAGGAATGTGATTGGTCCTGTCTCCTGCCCCCCATGATAAGCTTCAAAAAGGCAGGGATCCTGTCTGCCCTGATCCCACTGCCCGGCACTTACTGAAGTGGTACTGATGGGGCATCGAGGGCAGGGGTCTCTGTTACTGCTACATCTTCAGTGCACCCAAGAGGTGCTCAGAAATGGGGGCCTGTCCCCACCCCGACCAGGGTGTGGAATGACTGGCCGTGTGCCGCCTCTCAGCATCTGGCTGCAGAGACGGGAAAGCGCCCAGTGCAGGCCCAGCCCAGGTGTCTACTGACTCTGATATGCTGTCCCTTCTGTATGGAGTTCGCCTAGGGAGCAGGGACTCTGTCTCCCCTACTCGCAGACCCTCCCCCCTCTGTTCCTGTCCCTGAGAAACCAGCCCCTGCCAGCCCCTGCCACACGCTCAGATCTCGAGCTTGGTGATGACTCTTTCAGGAGGAAGGGCCGAGTCTCCCTGGGACTACAGACACGAGCCTAGAGGAGGTTGGGAACAAGCGAGAACGGTCACACGTGGTGGCTCATTGTCACTTGATGGAGCAGGGCACAGCTGCCCTGTTGGCCCATCACAGGATGGCTCCTGGTGAGCAAACTCACCATGTCTGGTTTCAAGTGAGTGGACTTTATGCAGGAGGCATGGGGGCAGTGGGGGACAGTCTGCCTTCTGGAGTCAAGAGGTCCGGGTGTCCTCCATGTGGCTTGGGCACGTTCCCTCCCCATCTGAGCCTGTAGGGTGGGGTGACAGCTACCAGAAAGTCTCTGTGGGGTTAATGAGGTCATCAGGGCAAAGTGCCTATGGTGGGGCCTGGCACTTAGTAGGCCCTCAGCAGTGCTGTCTCCTCTCTGCCCTCCTAGAGTCAAGGCAGCTAGGACCGCTGTTAGAACATCAGCCCAGTAGGTGACCTGTTGCTTCCTGCCAGGAGTGGAAATCCAGGGCTGCAGGTGACTGTTAAACAGATATAATCCTTTGGGATCAGCGCTGGCCCAGGGTAGCTCTCTGAACTTGGGCCTTCATCCAGCTTCCCCGTCCATAAATGGGGATGATGACCTCCAACGTTGTGTCCCCAGTCAGGAGAGGAAATGTCCAGAGCCCTGTCAGCCAGGCAGAGATGCCTCAGGGAACCTGTGCCCAGAGCCACGTTTGAGATGACCACGAAGGCTGGATTTGGGCGGCTGCCGACGGTCTGCACGGAACATGCATTTGATTGCAATTGTCCATCTTCAGCATGTTTTTTTCCTTTTTGTATTGTTTGAATTTTTTCATAGATTTATTGAGAAATACTTGACAGGCATCACTATATTAGTTTAAAGTGTACAGCATGATGGTTTGATATACGTATAAATGTGAAATGATTGCCACAATAGGTTTGGTTAACGTCTGTCATCTCATAGAGATACAATAAAAAGAGAAGAAAAAAAACTTCTTGTGGTGAGAGCTCTCAGGATCTTCTCTCTTGACAGCTTTCCTGTGTCTCTTCCAGCAGCGTTCACTGTGGTCACCCTGCTGCACGTTACGTCCCTGGTCCTTGTTCATCTCATAACTGGAAGGCGGTACCTTGTGACCACCCTCCTCCAACCCCTCCCACAGCCCCGTCCTCTGGGAACCATGAGTCTGATCTCTTTTTCTATGAGTTGGGTGGGTTTTTTTGTGGTTGTTTTTGGTTTCTTTAGATTCTACACATAAGTGAGATCGTGCAGTATTTGTCTTCCTCTGCCTGACTTATTTCACTTCGCATAATGTCTTCAAGGTCCATCCATGTTGTTGGGAATGGTTGGATTTTCTCATTTCTTATGGCTGAATAATGTTCCACTGTATATATATACCATGACTTCCTTATCCATCATCCGTCCATTAAGCATGGTCTTAATCAAGGGCTTGCAGCTGTGGGGGCACAGCATCACTCAGGGTCAAGGCCGAGCTCCACCACTCACAGCTGTGTGGCCTTGGGCAGCTACTCAACCTTTCTGAGCCTCCATCACCTCATCAGTAAAATGGGAGTCAGTCTACAGACCCCAAAATAAATCACACCTACTATTATTTACTGGCATGTCCTGCCCCAGGAATCTTTCCGTGAACATGTCCCTCTCCCCTAATCCCTTGTCCCACCCCCAATTCTCTCCTCCCCACACACAAACTGGAGATGACCTATTCTAGTGTTAGGCTGGCACAGGAAATGTCACTTTCTAGTTCCTACTTTGTAGAAACCCACCCCAGACCATGTTATTATTTTGACAGAAGCCCCAGACCCACCCCAGACTGGCCCCCACAGTCACACTCACTATGCTGCTAGGAAGACTGAGGACAATGCAATGAGTTACTATTGGCTGAGGTTGTGTTTTCATATCCTGCTGGAAACCAAAGTGTGGTCCTGGTCTCCCTATAAATATGGACCACCTAAATTATCAGCTGGTGGCCCAGAGCACCCTGGGCAAGCTCTGTGACATGAGGACAGACCCGTCTCTACTGACAATATTCTATGTTCACACAGAGTCTTTCCACTTCCTCCTCAGGCGGTCAAGCACAGACAAGGCTGGGTCCATCCTGGCAGTGGATGATATGTACTGAGCACCGTGCGTGGGCTGGGGTCTTGGTTGGGCACTGAGGATGTGATAGGGCAGGAAGGAGACAGGAGGATGGGGGGTGGGGCTGCCCTGCAGAGGGTGGGGTGTGGTCAGGAAGATGAACATCAGGCAAAGGATTGAGAGAGACGAGGGTCACAGAGAAAGGGACCTTCCTAAACCCTGTGTGGTCTCTTAGGCCCTCTCACAGGAGGGCTGGGGCCGATCAGCTTCATGGGCTACACCAGGGGCTGCGCCTTCTCCCCAGAGTCACAGCCCAGCCTGAGGAATTCAGCAACACAGGTTTGAAACAGCAGAAAACCCAACCAAGACACATACAAACAAAAAACCTCAAGGCCAGGAGAAGAGATTATTCAGAGGTGAGAAGACCTTTGTGTGTTTTAATTAGTGAGTACTGACACAGAAATTGCCGAACAGCTTTGGACGGATTTACTTGAGCGCGGCTTGTGGTTTGTCCCCACTAGAGTTTCCTCAGGAGGAGGAAGGAGATGGACACCCTGGGTCTCAGGCCACCAAGGCCTGCAGCCCCGCGGAGGCTCACAGAGGTGCGGTGGGATGTTCTCATTTCAAATGCCTGGTCCCTCTCCGTAAGTGGGCAGAATGGACAGCTCATGGGCATGGATCGTTTTTTTTTTTTTTGATAATGTGTCCAGGAATTTACTTCTCTCCATAGGGACTGGGAAGGAAGAAGAGCTGTGTAGAGGGGAAAGGGTGAGGGTCCCACTGGAGAGAGGGGGGCTTGTGCCCCGCTATGGCTGTGGGTGAAGCCACAGTAGTGCTGGGGAGTCTGACTTGGGGACAGGCATTGGACTGTGGGCCAATTTTTAGCTTTAGGACTTGTAAGAGAAAACTCAGTAATAGTATGTAAATTGAAATAAAAAGGCAAACTACCAAAGTGTGATACTTGTTAAAAATACAGTCAAAAAAGAATAAAGAGCTGTCAACTCTGTTCCATGGATCTGTGTGTCTGTTTTCCTGCCAGTACTGTGCTGTTTTGATTACTACAGCTTTGTAGTATATTTTGAATTCCGGGAGTGTGATACCACAAATCTATGGACAGCTAATCTTCAACAAAGGAGCCAAGAACATACAATGGAGAAAGGAAAGTCTCTTCAATAAATGGTGTTGTGAAAACTGGACAGCCATGTGCAAAAGAATGAAACTAGACCATTATCTTTCACCGTACACCAAAATTGACTCAAAATGTATTAAAGACTTGAATGTAAGACCTGAAACCATAAAACTCGTAGAAGAAAACATAGGCAGTACACTCTTTGACGTCAGTTTTAGCAGTATCTTTTTGAATACCATGTCTACTCAGGCAGGGGAAACAAAAGAAAAAATAAACAAATGGGACTACATCAGACTAAAAAGCTTATGCAAGGCATCCACAAAATGAAAAGACAACCCACTAACTGGGAGAAAATATTTGCAAATCATGTATCTGACAAGTGGTTAATTTCCAAAGTATATAAAAACACATACTACTCAAGAACACAAAAATGAACATCCTGATCAAAAAATAGGCAGAGGATATGAACAGTCATTTTTCCAAAGAAAATATAGAGATGGCCAACTGGCATATGAAAAGATGTTCAACCTCTCTAATTATTAGGGAAATGCAAATCAAAACTACAATGAGATACCACCTCACACCCATGAGATTGGCTATAAATAACAAGACAAGAAATAAACATTGGAGCAGATGTGGAGAAAAGGGAATCCTTATGTACTGCTGGTGGGACTGCAAACTGGTGCAGCCGCTTTGGAAAACAGTATGGAGATTTCTCAAAAAATTAAAAATAGAAGTACCATATGATCCAGCTATTCCACTACTGGGTATTTATCCAAAGAACACGAAAACACTAATTCAAAAAGATATATGCACCCATATGTTCATCACAGCATTATTCACAATAGCCAAGATGTGGAAGCAACCCAAGTGCCTGACAATGGATGATTGGATAAAGATGTGGTATATACACACAATGGAATACTACTCAGCCATAAAAAAGACAAAATCGTGCCATTGTCAACAACATGGATGGACTCTGAGGGTATAATGCTAAGTGAAATAACTCAGAGAGAGAAAGACAAATACTGCAGGACTTCACTCATACGTGCAGATAAACAAACACATAGATAAGGAGAACAGATTAGTGGTTACCAGAGGGGAAGGGGGTAAAGGGAGGGCGAATAGGGTAAAGGGCCACATATGTATGGTGACAGATGAAAACTAGACTATTGGTGGTGAGCACAATGCAGTCTACACAGAAACTGTTACATAATAATGTACATCTGGAATTATGCAGTGTTATAAACCAATATGACCTCAGTAAAATAATTTTAAAAAAAGAATAAAGAAATTGTGATTCAGAAAACAAAAACCCACCAGCAACAGGTAGTCACAGGACGTGCGGAGGAGGAGTCATGCACTGCAGAGGCTCAGAGCTGCCCCCTCTGAGAGAGGACATAGATCTGCTCTAGGAGGCCCTTCCTGTCTCTTGGATTCCATGCAGATCTGCCCCAGCACCACCACCACCACCCCTCCTCTGGGGCTGACAGGGCCGACAGTAACCTCCTACCCTCAAACAGACAGACTGGAAGCTCCAGCACGCAGCGGAGCGGACCCCGGGTGCAGGGTTCCTGGCGCCGGACTCCAAGGGCGCGGGGAGAAGGGGTGGTGGTCAGAGGTGGTCTCAACGCCGCCCCTGCAGACCCCCAGCCTGCAGCTGCGGGCAGGACTAGGACCTCGTGCCACCGTGAGCCTGGACGCGGAGGTCACATGTGTTAACCCACCCAGTGGAAAGATGAAGACCCAACCTAAGAATAGCTACAGCGATGGTGACCCGAGGATTGACAGGGTGCGGAGTTTGGGGGCCTAGTTACTGATGGTTATCGTTCTTAAGGGATGCTGATCCCCTGCGAAGAGTTCAAAGCGTGCGACACGCTTCCTCAAAGTGTCTTTTTCCTGCTCCCCACGGGAGAGGGCACCCGGAGGTGGGACGCAGGAGTCAGGCCCCCGCCCCCAGCCCGGCACGCCCGCTGGGCGCCCTCAGGGTGGTTCAGGGCGGCGCCCTAGGCGCTCTGGCCGGGTCCCTTGGGGCGCGCACGGCTAGCTCTGACGGGGCGGGGCGGGGCGGGGCGGGGCGGGCGGTGTCCCGGGCTCCTCCCTCCTGGGCCCCGGGCGCCTCCGCTCTTAACCCGCGCGCCGGCGGGCGCCGGGGCCACTGGGCTCCGCCTAGCAAGCGAGAGGTCAGCCGGGAGCCGAGCCGCGCGTCCTGTCCCCAGGCCGACGCCAGCACGCCGGCATGGCCCCCACAGCGGCATCGACTGGCAGCACCCTGCCCAGCGGCTTCGCTGTCTTCACCACCTTCCCCGACTTGCTCTTCATCTTCGAGTTTGTGAGTGGCTGGCGCCGGAGCCGGGGAGGGGGCGGGATGCGCTGTGCCGCGCGCTGTAGCGGGGGCTCCGCACAGCTGACCGGACCAGATCCACAAGTTGTGGGGTCCCGGGAGCATCGGGATAGCGGGGCCAGGGTGAGGAAAGTCTCCCCCTAGCCCAGCCGTTTGGCCCCTTCTAGACCAACTACAATGGGGGAAACAGTCTCCAGAACTTCGGCGGAAAAACCAAGGTCGCAGCTTGGGTCAGATGTTGGAAGGGGGCCAGGGTCCATTCCTTGCGTGCTGGTTCCGAAGCTGCGCTCCCGACCCGCTTCACTTGCGCCGCGCAGAGGAAGCCCTTGTTGGAGAGCGACGTCCTTGTAGAGGCGCCCAGCTCTGTCCAGGGTTAGGATTTCGTTTACAAAAATCAGCAAAAGAAACCTGAGCATCACCAACCGAGGTTTCGGGATTGGGTTGGTGTAGGAGGAGCTGAATCCAGATGATTCTCTTCTGACCATTGAAAGTTTCTGGCGAGAGAATGTATTTGCAACAACTTTGACCTGGAAAAATAATAAAACAGGCCACCATTTGCTGCACCACAGTCATTCTGCCCTGTGTGTGGAGTGAGGGGAGGGAGGGGGCTGGTGAGAGCTGTCCTCTGCCTTGGCTGACCTTGAGAAGTGGGAAGGCCTCCATACCTGACATTGGTCCCTCCTTAGGCTGGAGCCACACAGCAGTGCAGGTGGCAGCAGGAAAGCGCTTCCTACCCTGGGCTCCGGGTAAAGTGCTCACTGTGTCTCCACGCTTCAGACCACCCTCAGCATAAACTCCCCAGGGGCCATAGGTCCTCAGCTGGGAGGGGATGTGCTGTGTGTATACTGTGGGTGCAGAGCCTTGCAGCTGCGGAGACTCCTTTCCTGCGCCTCCCCTCCCTGCATCCCACAGAAGAGTTGGTTGGAAAAGAGCTTGTCCAAACGTGACTGTTTAAAAATGGGACCCCAGCTTCTTATTGCCTGATGGAGGCAGAGGGTGTGAACAGCAAAGGGAGCAGGTTCTGTCATCCACGGAGGGTTTGGGGAAAGGGCTAAGTGACTGAGGTTGTCGGGTGGCACCATATCACTGCATTTGTGAGCATTGAGTTGAGCTCACACCTGCATGTACCCAGAGTGACTTCAAGTCGTGGGGCTAGCCAGAATCAAGGAGTGGCATCTAGAAGAAACCCTGGACACCACTACCACCATTTCTGGATAGGGACACCCAGGCCCAGAGTGGGGAAGGTCTTGCACCCACAGGGACATTCTTTCCCCAAATGGCTCCTCTGGGTGCGTCTATTCAGCACTTGGCCTGTGCTTGTCCAAGGCTGATTTCTGAAGATGAGCACACAGTGCCCATGACCCGGGAATAAGTAGTGGGTGTTCCTTCAGAGGCCGCTGTATTTACAGAGGCAGAGTTTCATGACCAAAAGAGATGATGGCTGATGGTGAGGTGTGATGGGGCAGAGAGATTTTGAAGCAACACAAGGTCTTCCTAGTGTCTCTTCAGTTGCCCTAATGATTGGCTTCCTCTGCCTTTGTAGCTGTTCGGGAGCGTTGTGACAAGAATCACGAGAGAGGGTGTTAGCAGGGCTTCATTCAAAAGACTCAGGGGCACTTCCTTCTCCTGCCTTCACAAGAGCTGGCTCAGGTGGAGCAGGTGGTGGCAGGTGTGGGGGACCTGGCTTCACAGAGGGGACAGCCTCCCAGTGCCCGCTGACTCCTCTTGGCATCCCAGCCTAGGAGAAGGAGTGCCCCTGGGGGTAGGAACAGCGCAGCCAGGCAGGGCGATCTGTGGGGGAGGGGATGGAAGGGTCACCCCATCCTGCTTGGTGAAAGGAGAGAGCAGGGGTGTAGGAGATCTCAGAGCCGTGGAGTAGTGGAAGTTTACTCCTCCAGGGCGGTTTGGTGACCTGTGATAGTAGAGGCTTCTACAAGAAATAGTTCTCCCTTGCCCAGCCCACTTTGCTCTCAGGTGTCATAGAAGGTGTTTTCACTCCTCCCCCTCAGCCCCTGCTCCCCAGACGCAGACCTCCCTCCCACTCTCCTCCCGAGAGGTGCTGGACACCTCAGTTGTCACCTCCAATCTCTTTCTTCCTCTCTAGATTGGGGATGGGTCCTGGGATGCCTGGGAGAACAGGAAAGAAAGCAGACACCAGTCCTTTAAGTTTTCCTCTGCACAGATTGTACATGGAAAGCTGGATGTGCTTTGGTGTGTGCCAGAGCAGAGACTTGAAGGGCCCGAGGAGGCGCTGGCCACCCTGGGAGAGTTTTTTTAAATTATGGACTATTACAACACAACAACAAAAAGATAAAGAAGCCAGTTAGAAAATGGGCGAAGGACTTGAATAGACATTTCTCCAAAGAAAATATACAGATGGCCGATAAGGACATGAAAAGAAACTCAACATCAAAAAGATAATCAACATTACTCATTAGGAAAATGAAATCAAAACCGCAATGAGGTACCGTTTCACATGAAACTAGGATGACTCTTATCAAAAAACTGGAAAATAGCAAGTGCAGACCAGGGTGTGGAGAAATTGGGGCCCTCATACATTGGTGGTAGGAATGTAAAATGGTTCTTCTGCTGTTGAAAAGAGTTTGATGATTCCTCAAAAAAATTATCATATGACCCAGCAATTCCACACCTGGGTTTATAACCTACAGAATTGAAGGCAGGGACCTGAATAGGTACGTGTACATGCGTGTTCATAGCAGCACTGTTCACAATAACCAACAGGTGGAAACAGCTGAAGTGTCCCGACAACGGAGGAATGGACAAACTGTGATATATTCACACAGTGGAGTATTACTCAGCCGTAGGAAGGAATGAAGTACTGACACAGACCACACAGTTGAAAATATTGTGCTGAGTAAAAGAAGCCAGACACAGAGGTCCATACTATATGGTTCTATTTATATAAAATTTCCAGAATAGGTAAATCCAGAGAGACGAACAAAAACTGGTGGTTGTCCAGTGGCTGAGAGGAGGGGGAAATGGGGAGTAACTGCTTAAGTGGTACGGAGTTTCCTTTTGGGGTGATGAAAATGATTTGGAATTAGATAGAGGTGGTAGTTGCACAACATTGTGAATGTATTAAATACCATTGTAATGGTCAAGTTAAAATGGTTGGTTTTATGTTTGCCAAACTTCAATTTTTAAAAAAACAAATTAAGAAATATTTTAAATATTACAGAAAAATATGTATAGTACTTTAATAGGCACCCATGTAATTATCACTCAGCTTTGTCAAATCTTAATATTTTGCCTTATTCACTTTTAGTCTCAAGGAAATAAAGCATTTCAGGTGCATCTAAGCCCCTGGACTCTCTGCTGTCTTACTCTCTTCCCTCATCCTCAGGACGCCCCTGGGTTAGTGTGTTCCTGCCTCCCAAGCAGGGCTCAGACCTTCCCTGCACACCTGACTGCCTGTGAACTACACGGGGCACTGTGCTATGAGTCCTCACACTTTACGGAAATACTATCATCCTGTACGTATCCTTCTGCAACGTGCTTTTCATGCAACGTTCTTTTGAGCTTTATATAGGTTGACACTCTTTATCCATTCTTCTGTTGAGGGACATTTTGGCTATTTCCACTTTGTGGCTTTTTGTTATTGCAGACGGCATTGCCAAGGAACATTCTTGTATTTGCCTCTTTGGTCACATGTTGGGACTTTCTTGAGGGAACACACAGAGGATTTGAATGCTGGATCATAGGGAGTGCATATCTTCGTTTTCCCAGATGCTACCACATTGCTGTCCAAAAGGGTTATTCCAATTTACACAGCCAGGAGCGGAGTTACTGGGAAGCTTATGAAGCTTAATTAAGTTCAGGACCCCCACTTGCTCAGGCTCCTTCCAAAACTCTGACTCATTTTTTATTCTTTTTAAAGAAGGTCCCCAAATTGTATAAGTTTCAGGCTAAACCTGGGCCTTCCCAACTCTTGCCAGCAGTGGATGAAAGTCCTATGTGTTCCTCATCCTTGCCACACTTGGTAGCGTCAGGCTTTGTAATTTTCTGCTAGTCCAATGGGTGTGAAATGCTTGATTGGTTTTTAAATCTGTCATCCAGCAAGTTGATTACTCTGAGTTCCTATTTCCATGCCCGAGCTACTATTTGCCTGGGAGGGGCAGGTGTCAAACCTTTGGCCTCCAGGCCCCACAGGATGGGGTCCACTCCCCTCCCAAGGCAGGGACACTGCCCACAGGAGCCAGGAAAGGGCGATGGCTCAGGGCAGGGCATGGTCACCTTACCCTGGCCCAGCACTCCTACCCCAGAGCTCCTGACCCCTGAAAGCTGCAGGGTCACCACAGGAAGTGGAAGGCAGCTCAACCAGGGGTGTGATCCTGCCTTTCTGAGCACCCCCAGAACCCCACAGGCCGCGCAGCTGTTTCAGGCAGTGGGGTCACAGGTGCACCCGCATACAGGCCCTGGTGGAGTATCCAGTGTCTCCCCTCCCCAACGACTGCACCCAGGGTTCTGCTTCTGGCCTGTTCCCCTGTCGCCACCCAAGGGGGACTTTCCTTTTGGAATCACAGTTTCTGTTTCTTCTTCCTCCTCCTCCCTCTAAGCCAGGGGCATCATGACACTCCGGCCACTATTCACAGAACAGGATGTTAACATAGGATGCTTTTTGTCTTAGCTCTGGCCAGGGCCCCAAGAGGAAACTTCTCTCACGAAGCACCAGGAGATACCCCCCCCCGCCCCCCATGTCAGAATTTGGGAGGGAAATGCCTGAAAAGGGCCTATGAAATCATCAACCCAGCTCCCTCCTCCCCAGCCAATAAAAGGAGTGGAGCCACAGAAAGAACGGCTGGGAACTCAGAGAGACTGTTTCTTTGGGAAGAGCCTGCTAGGAGTGCCACCCACTTTTCCAGGGGCGGGCGTCCCCTCCTTGCATGTGCCCCTCAGGAGCTTGGGGATTCAGAGAAGTAGAGTCACCTGTGGGAGGGAAAGCTTTTAGGGTGCACTTTTTGGGGTGGGGGTGGGGGGGAGCCACCTGGAGTCAGTTTGCAGTTTCCGTTCTTACAGTGAATTGGACATAGTAGTTACTAAAATGAGCCTGTGTCTGTGACCCAAAATGCCTGGAGACTTTTTATTATTTGAGGTGACCAAACAAGTCCTGGGACCTGCCCTAG
>JABWHU010001435.1:3521497-3543509 GCA_014189135.1 Dicerorhinus sumatrensis harrissoni | reverse complement strand
AAACCTCCTCTTTTTTTGCTGAGGAAGACTGGCCCTGGGCTAACATCTGTGCCCATCTTCCTCCACTTTATATGGGACACCACCACAGCATGGCCTGGCAAGCAGTGCGTCGGTGCACGCCCAGGATCCGAACCGGTGAACCCCGGGCCGCCGCAGCGGAGCGCGTGCACCTAACTGCTTGCGCCACCAGGGCGGCCCCAGGGGTCAATTCTTTTATAAGAACACACTAGTGACATAGTGTGGCTAATTTACTTTGCCAATAAAGACCAAAAGAATCGTCTGGCCACTACCATTTCATAAAAGAAAGGATATTTTTATATCAAAAATACTAGGAAGGATATAATCTCAGAATTAGCCCTCCTAATGATAATGTTGGATGGCATAAGTCCTTTCTTATGATGATGAATTACTTTACTCCCACGGACCTCAGTTTCCCCCTTCTGACAAATGGATCAGTACCTTCCTCATGGGGTTGTGTGAGGACTAACTGAGTTAATATATCTAAAGTGCTTAGGACAGCACCTGGCATATAAATGTTACCTATGTGCTTGTTAAATTAAAAGTAAAAAATTATATTTAAAAGTGAATAAAGGCAGGCAAGCAGAGGATTGGGAAAGACTGAGACTGGAGACCCAGGCTAGAGCCTTGGGGGATGAGAGAGTCATTTTTGGTGAGGAAAATGCCCCCCGCTGTTCTCTGCCTCCTTCCTGTGTTCTGCCCCTCGTGCCCCAGCGTGACTTCTGGGTCTGGCCCTTCCTGGGCGTGGGCTCTCCTGGTCCGATGCTCACCCCTGCCCCCCTTCCCTCTGCAGGTCTTTGGGGGCCTGGTGTGGATCCTCATCGCCTCGTCCCTGGTGCCCTACCCCCTTTCCCAGGGCTGGGTGATGTTCGTGTCTGTGTTCTGTTTCATCAGCACCACTGCCCTGCTCTTCCTCTACATAATTGGCGCCCATGGTGGGGAGACTTCCTGGGTCACCCTGGTGAGTCGCATTCCTGGATTTTTGAGGGGGTGGGTAGTATTGGACCCTCTGCCCTGGGAGGCTGGCTTTTCCCGCGCTGGGTGAGGTTGCCCTGTAGACGTCTCCCACCCGTGTTCCAAGGCGGAGCTGGCCAGACCTTCAGCTCCGAGTGTGCACAGCAGCCCAGGGCTCCTGCAGCAAGGTCAGGAGGAGGTGAGGGCAGAGGGTGGCTGTCGCTGTCTGATCCTGTTGGGGCTGCTCTGCCTCCTCCTGCAGGATGGCCTTGTTCATGGGTAACCAGCAGCTCAACCCCCCTCCCATCCCTCCTGCACCTGCCAGGGCCTCTCGGCACCGCCTATCCACCAGGAGGGCTGGGTTCCATCTCGGGGGAGCAGGGTCCTGGGGACTGGCCTTGGCTGCCCGTGTGAGGCCCTGCTTACTGCCCAGCTCCCAGTCACAGCCTTCTAAAGCCGGGTCACCAGAGAGGGGCTTGGTGGGGGAGAGAGATGGCCTGTGGTCTCTGTTCTGCATAAATTCTGCCTTGAGGCCCATGAAGAGGGTGAAACTTACACATGGATCCCTGTCCCTTATGTCCCCTGGAAGGCGGTGGGGGCCCATGTCCCTTATGTCCCCTGGAAGGCGGTGGGGGCCATTTGGCCTCTCACTCTCAGAAGTTCTCCTACTTAGACTTGTGAAGTCACCTCCAAATTACAGCTACTCAAAACAGCATTCTAGTACTTTTTGCTTGTAAACATACCTGGAGCCTTCCACCTCCCCCACAAAAAACGAACCACCAAAAAACAACAATGGAAATGTTCTGGGCCTCTTTCACCTGCACTGGTCACCAAGGGCACATCTGAACCAGGACTGTGACCATGGATGACACTCTTCAGGTCCAGAACCAATTTCTACCTCTTCAATCACCAGCTGCCCCCTCACTTGATCCCCCCTCAAGGGAAAGCAGCATCCCTTCTCCACTGAAGTCCTTACTCTGCCCCCCAAACCAGCGAGGATAAACTCAGCTGGACAGATGACCTCTGTGAGGAGGGGGGTGGGGGCTGGTGATGGTGGATGGGGTGGGGGAGTCAAAGGAAGTAGCATAAGATGTCCAAGGGACCTGAGCCATTTCCAGTGGGGACAGGTGGGCTGGATGGGCCCTGCTGGGACCACAGCTGCCCCACATCTCCACGTCTGGGCTCCCCATCTCTCTCATGGCCCTTTCTGATCCTGCAGGATGCAGCCTACCACTGTACTGCTGCCCTGTTTTACCTCAGCGCCTCTGTCCTGGAAGCTTTGACAACCATTTTCATGAGAAATGGCACCACATACAAACATTACCATGAAAACATCTCTGCTGTGGTGAGTCCCCCAGTCAGCCTGCCCTTGATCATAGCTCCCAATGCCCAATGACAGAGGGTCTCAGCGGAAGGCTGCCTGAGCTCTCCAATGTTTTTTTAGTTGACCAGCTTTTCAATGAAAGAGACTTTCCCCTCATTTATCAAGAAACAAAGTCCCAGAGAACGGAGGGAAGTGCTCAAGACTCCCTTTGTCATCCAGTCAGTGCTGCCCTGCCCAGGCCTGGGCTGGCCCCGGGGTCCGTGTCTGGGTGGGCTTTGTGGAGGGCGGATGTGTGAGGAGACATGACCGCTGAGTGCCCGGCACTGCCTGAACTCTCCGTGAACAATCGTATCGAACTCTCACAACAGCCCTGGGATGTAAGCGCTGTTATCATCCCCATTTCACAGATGGAGAGCCAGGGCACCAAGAGCATGGATAACCTGCTCCAGATCACCAAGAATTGGTGGGGCTGGTGTCCAGGCCAGGTGCTCTGTCACCCACACTCAGCACCGGTTTGGAGCAGTGAGTCTGGCCACTTGGGTCTCCTGGCTCTCCCTGAGTGGTCTTCCGTGGAAGCACACAGACAGGCAGGGAGCACTGAGGCCTGGGCTGGAAAATCGAGTGGCCAGTGTCTCCCCAGGCCCTGGCTCTGGGGCTGGGGCTGTGGGGAGGCCCTTCTGGGCCCAGCATGTCCAGACCCCCAGCTGAGGGTGTTTGCTGCTGTGGTCAGGCCCTCAGCTCTTCATGACAGTGTCTCCTGCCCCGCAGCTCTGAGAACCGAACCTGTGGGAGGAGGAGGGGCCGGGGGTCCCGTCTCCACCAGTTCCCTGTGCAGGTCCCTTGTGCTCTCGGGGCCTCGGCTGCTCATCTATGAAATGAGACGGCAATTCCTGTGCGTTTCCCTCGAGGACTGCAGAGATATTAAACAGCTTCTTCCAGAGGCCTCACAGGGAGCACTGGGTGGAACAGGGGCTTGAACCTCATTGGCCCCATCAGCAGAAGAAAGAGGAGTGCCAAGTGTGTGTCACTGGGGGGCATGTTGTGTGTAGGTATCTGAGCTCTAAAAGGAACGTTCACCAACTGCAGGGCCAGATGAGTTAGTAGGTGAGGTCATGACCTGGATTTTCTGTTTGATGGAATGGGTTCCAACGACAGGAGGAAGAGAATGCATTTTTCCATAAAACTTTTTCCACTGCTATGCATGGGTGGGCATGCACCAGTATGCTAACTCACCATATCAAATGTATTTCTAGCCATGGATATTGTTTAAAAAATTAGAAAAAGTTTCAGAAATAGTGCTCCTCAGATTTCTAGAGGTCACCTTATGAATTATGAAAACCTCGAGGTCAAACATAATGACAGATCACAGGATGTCAGCTACAGGCACCAAAGCTATGCCATCCTCCCATTTTGGAAAGGACAGAGCAGAGGCTGAGAGAAAACCCACTTTGCAGAAGTTCCTCAAAGCCTTGTCTACTGGTCCATGTGAGCCTGTCCCCTGCTCCAGGGAACACACATGCTCCTCTTATGCTCCCAGCCTACTCCCCAGGTCCATTAACATGGCCACCTCATGGTCCCTGCACCCCGCTCAAATTTCCCACAGTGTGGGAATGTCTCCCAAATTGGCTCATCTCCCAAGATGGCTGGTTTCTAAACAGTAGCACAGCCAGGCAGCCCCTAGGTTGCTCTCTCTTCCCTTGGGAGGCTGGTAATCACCTCCTCTGCCATCCTTCAAATGACTGTTTCATCTCCCCCTCACCTAGAGAGCCTATACATACCGCTATCTCAACCCCAGCCTTCTCTCTGAACAGACATCAGCAAGACATTTGACAATAATTTCCATAAAATTATTGCAGACAACGGTAATGAAATGTAGATGGAATGTGGCTAGTGGGTCAGCACTTGATGGAACAACCCAGATGGGCTGAATTAATGCCCTTACCCACGGGACAGACCTCTAGTGGAGAACCACTGGGCTCCACTGTGTTCTGACTTCTCTTTTATTTTTTATCAAAATGCAACATGCATCCAGAGAAGTGAGAAGGATGCAAGTGCACAACTTGATGAGTTTCCATAAAGTGAACCTCTCTGTGTAACAAGCTTCTGGATTAAGAAATAGAACATCATGAACAGCTCCCAGAAATCCCCTTCTTGTCCTGCCACAGTCACTGTGCACCCACACCAAGGAGAACCACAGACCTGATTTCTAGCTGCCTAGTTCAGTTTTGCCTGCTTGTGAACTTCATGTGAATGGAATTACACAGTGTGTGTTCTTTTATGTCTGGCTTCTTTCTCTCCACCTTAGGTGTGTGAGGCTCAGCCCCATTGTTGGGTGGAGATGTAGAGTGTTTATTCTCGTTGCTGTGGAGTATTCCATTCATGACTACACCAGCGTCCCTTTATCCAGTCCACCATTGATTGTGTTCCCCCGTTTGTTAGTTGAGGTGGAGAAACATGAGCACGCCCAGGCACAGTCAGGAGTGCCAGAATCAAGCATCACGATGTTCTCAGCAGGCAGGGGCACTGGGCTGAGACCACCAAGGAGAAATATGAGCCTGGCTCACTGTGAAGTCTCGCCTTTCTATTCACAATATCCATTGTCTCAGTGCACAGGGGAGGAGGAGTCATGATTATTGAGGATTTAACCCCAGACCCGCCCAACCATCACATGCCCTTCCCGTGGTCTCGGGGATGGCCAGTCCAGGGTGTGGGAGGCGTCTCAAGACCCTCTCCCACACACCCCTGGCCTTTGGAAGCGTCTGGCCTCCTCTCACCCTCTGTGGTTCCTGGTGGGGACCTGCCTCAGCAGCTGAGCTTCTGTCCCTCCTTTGCTGGCAGCACAGAGTCTGCACTGAAGGGACCCCTGGGATTGGTGGGAGCTGACTGAGGGTAGCTGCAAATTTCTGAAGAAAGCTGGAGGTTTTTGGATCTTAACTGTGGTGGGCAATAAGGGCAGCCGTTTAAGGAGAGGGGTTTCTGAAAGCATAAGGATGTCCCTTCATGTCCCTGGCTGTCAATGTCCCCAAGGTGCCATGTCTTGCCCTCACTTGGAAAATAAGTCTCTGTTTCCTGTTCCTGTGGGGACTTCTGAGGTGCCTCTGCCAAGGGTTCTCACAGGGTCTGGAACAGCTCAGACAGTAAACTGCTCCCAACTGATGGGGAGAGGTGTTTTTCGGGGGGCTGCTCACTCAGGTGTGACTGCTCCTTTCAGCCAGGGTCCTTCAGAGTTCCCGGATGAGTTCTCTTAAATTTGTTATTAAATAACTGGGCTTACTCATCGCCTCTGGCCTATGAGGGTAAAGGGTTCACCCCTGTGTGGGGCAGGGAGAGAGCAGGCTCGGGGACGGCTGGTGTTTATGGGCATTTTCAAGGGTCATGGAAGCACAGCCCCTAAATGCTGTGCCTGGGCTGGAAACTCTTGACCCTACGTCCAAGGTCACAGAACAAGGTGCAGATACAGGACTTGGGGGCAGACAAGCCTTTTGAATAGATGGTGCCCACATGACACAGCACGTCAGGGGCTTGACAGGCCACAGAGTGACCATTTGCCACATTTCCAGGGCCTTTGTTCCCAGCACCAAAAACAGCTGACTGGATCTTCCCAGCAGCTTCCTCAGTCAGCTCCCTCCTTTCTGCAAAAGCTCAAAATCCTCCCCCCGTCCCTGTCCCTCAGTCCTGTGAGCCTGGCTCCCCTGCCCATGCCTGAGAAATTAAGAATCCCGAACAAAATTCTGAGAGGGGTCTGAGGATGTCCAGGCAGCTTCGAGACCTTAACCAGAGCCAGCAAACCCATGTGTTCATATTCTCCTCACCGAGGCCGCTGGGATCACAGCTGGTGGACTCTGCTCTTACTAGTGTGGAGGAAGGAAGTTTCCCATGGAGAACAGTTGATACTCACCTGTGAGTATCATTTGAGGGGCTTTTTTGGGCCCCCATTTCCAATTGGGTGGCACCAGCATAACGATGTGAGATGGCAGATAGTTGACCTTGCACGCCAAGTCCAGTTGATTGTTAGGTCACCTGGAGCTCTGTGCCGAAAGCATTCTGGGGTCACATCTGGGCTCAGCCAGAGAGGATGTCTGCGTGAGTGATGGGAAGCAGTGGTGGTCCACACACTCCAGGTCTGGCGTTGAGCGCAATGCATGTGGCTGACCCAGTGTATGATCTATGCCTTGCCCTCTTCCCATGCATGCCCGTTAATGGTCATTTATCTTGATTTCAGGTGTTTTCCTATGTAGCCACTTTGCTGTACGTGGTCCATGCTGTATTTTCTTTGATCCGATGGAAGTCTTCGTAAAGCAATAGAGCAACTTTAGCTGAAAACCCAGACGATGGTAACTGATCGGCCTGCCTTCCAGCATAACTTTTTAGAATCCAGAAATGCTCTCGATGGTGGGAAAAAGAAACCAAAAAAAAAAGCAACGCTTTGTTTCTCGTGGGTGTTATGTTGACTCTCCCATGTCCCCTCCTTTTGGGGTTGGGGGCTTGCTGCATTTAACCTCCAACTACTGAGCCGTCTTTCAGGGTCATTTCCTATTTGTGACGGGGTGGTGGGGTGGGAAGTGGGGACTGTGACCTGAGAGACCACGAAACAAAGATCCCCTGCTGATCCCTGGACCAGATCTTGAGAACTCTCTACTGGAATTTTCCACAGGCTCTTTTGAGTACCCATCTCATGTTTTAAGTCTTCATGGATATTCTACGTGTTATAAGGATAAAACTCACCCAACAAATATTTGCAGATGTCTGCGGTGAAAGATGATAGACCTTTGAAATACTTTATAAAGTGCCTTTATGTTCAATACTTTTGTGGGGTGTTTTTTGGGTTTTGTTTTTGTGTCCTCAGTATCCTCAGGAACACCGTAATTTCAGTTTCTTTCTGGGGACTCCTTTGGCTTAGACAGAATCTCTAGAGGCGGCATCAAATGTCAGTTCAGGTGACAGCTGTGTGTGCTCGGCCACTGCACTCAGGGAGCCCGGCATTCGGTCTCCCGCTCTCCCCGCTACCAGGGGCGTCAGATGGCTTCACCCTCTCTGGAAACTTGCCAAGTACCAACCTGGGAGTCCCCTTCTTTTTCCTACAAGATGAGGGGTCTGTGCTAAATTACAAAGTCGTCAGCCACAAGAAAACAGGGTGTAGAAGTTTCTTCTCACTCTGTGAAGCTGATCAGAAATGTTCTGGGTGGTGGGCTGTGTGTTCTGTTCCAGTTAGTGATGTGGATAATAAACTGTTTTTAGGATTTCCTTGGGCCACTCCAGAGGAGAGGAAGGGGACCAGAGTACAGAGTGACAGGAAGTGAGGTGACAGTGATGAGGCCATGTTTTGGGGTGAGATGTCCAGGTGAAAAAAGAGGAGATAATAGGAAGGGGCGCTCAGTTAGGAATCCTGAAAGTCAGCTCCTGGTGTCAAATGCTCCTTCATCCCTTCCCTCAAAGAACCCATGACATTCTAGAGCTGGACACTAGAATAGGGGCCTCAGAAACCTTCAGCCCCCAGCTGTGGAGGCGGATGGGCAGGGGCTGGCTGACCTCTGGGGAGTGACCATGAGGACAAAGCTTCAAGCCTCAGGCAGAGGTTTCACTGGGTGACATTTCCTTCCCATCCACCTTGGGGACCCCATGACTAACTTGGGTCTCAGTGGTATCTCCAGGAGGGCCTCTGTTATCCCAGGATAATTATACCAGAAAACGGCTACTTTTAGTGAGTCCAATTAAAACACAATTTAAATAAAAAACTTCATAGTAAATTAGAAGCAAAGGTTTAATTGGGGCTTTATCCTGAAAAATTAAAGTACAAATTAAGAAATGATAGGAAGTTTGTCACTTGTTTCACAAAATGTGCAATCAATTGTTGCTTGAGGGAAGTCTCATTTTTTTCAAAAAAACTGCCTGATCGCATTCCAGGGAGCCACACCATGATGCTGATAGAGGTACATTTTTTTTTTCATTGTTAATTATTTTCTTGAGATCATATTGGCTTATACTATTGTGTAAATTTCAGGTGCACATCATTATATTTTGACTTCTATATGGACTGCATAGTGTTCACCACCAATACAATAGTCTAGTTTTTATTCATCACCATATATATGTGCCCTTTTACCCTTTAGACGCACATTTTTTTTTGAGGAAGATCATCCCTGAGCTAACATCCATGTAATCTTCCTCTTTTTGCTGAGGAAGACTGGCCCTGGGCTAACATCTGTTAGTGCCCATCTTCCTCCACTTTATATGGGACGCCGCCACAGCATCGCTTGACTAGCAGTGCCTCTGTGCGCGCCCGGGATCCGAACCCAGGCTGCCAGTAGCGGAGCGCGGGCACTTAACCGCTAAGCCACGGGGCCAGCCCCCTGCCTTAAAGGCACATTTTTGACCCGCATCAAAAAAAAGACACCAAAGGGTTAGTTGAATTTCTGTAGACTTTCTCAATGTTTGAAAGTTTAATCATTCTCTTGAAAGAAACTTCGATACAATTTTCCTCTATTTTCTCTTTTTCAGTTGCAAATTGGTCTAAGGATAAAACCCTTGTGAGTCCAGGGCTTTGCAGGTGATGCTCTGACGTGACTCTCCTTCCTCCATCCCGAGTGATTGTGGAATTTGCAGTTTCATTGGTGATTGATTTGCATCCTGTTCACCTTGGATGTTCCTGGGATGGGCAGCCTCCAAAAATGCCCTCCCCTGGCCTTGCTTTTCCTTCCCCCAGACCACTCTTCCCCCAGCCCACCCTGGTCTGGAGCCCGTGCTCCTGCATCCCATTGCTCAGCTCTGTCTGCATCCAGCTCCTTAGGGAGGGTTTGCGAGTACCAGTGCTGGCTGATGGGCAGGCCTCCTGCTGGGGCTCTGCTCCCCTGAAAGCCCACATGCCTGGGGAGGAAGGGGCTGGGGAAGGGGGCATTTCAGAAGCCTGCTGGGCAATAGTCAGAAAGTATCAGACCACTGAGAATGGGCATCAACTGAGCACCTACTGTGTTCTGGGTCCATTGGTCCCTGGAGGTGTGGGATGGTGTCTGGTCCCCAAAGCTGCTTGTGGCCAGCATGCCTCACTTCTCTGCCTCTGGGTCTTGGGCAGGAGGGAACCTCTGAGGCATAATTTGTGCCACCCCAAGGGTAGGTGGGACATTCCTTACATGTTGCCTTGCCTGGTGGTCCTGAGTTGGACCAAAGGTCAGGCAGCACCAACACCCAAACACGACAGCCCAAAGGACCCACATCTGCACCTGTGTAACCATCCTCCTGCCATTTTTGGAGCTCTTGCCTTGGACCAGGCACTAGGTAAGCACCTTCCATATCTATAACCTCCTGTCATCCTCCCCGTGGCCACAGGAGATGGCCACGACCATCATTTTACTGGTGAGGAAACAGGCTCACTCAGCTGGGAGACCTGGAGCTGGACTTAGGGCTGCTCCTTCTGTCCCTGGGGCCCTGTGTCCTCATGCGGGTCTGTCCCCTGACCTCTCAGGAAGTGACAGTGAGAGGAGACCCTGCAGTGGCCCTGATGCCAGTGGGCAGGGGCTTCAGAGGGGGATGAAGCCGGGCATTTGGGACAGCCCCAGACCACTGGCCGGGTCTGCAGCAGGCCACGTGGCCGAGTCCATGTCCTTATTGAAAGAGGCTGGCCGCTCTCAGCTGCAAAGTCACCACAATGCCAGTTCAGGCAGCTGCCGAGTTCACTTTGCAGCCCCCATAAAGCCAGAGGCCCCCCCAGTGCAGCTGATGCTTTGTAAAGATGGTGAGTAACTGGGGGTTTTTAAGCTCCTGGAACAAAGAGCTAATGCCCCCTGGGCCTGAGAAAGGATGAAGAAGAAGCTGATGTTTCTGATGTGACCAAGAGCCACAGCTTGCAGGACAGGACAGACCACGGTCCCCACAAACATGTGCTGAGGGTGGCATCAGGGGAGGGCCACAGCAAAGGCAGCTGTGGGTCACGTCCACCCGGGACATGTGGGAGGCTCTTGCCTGTGACTTCCGTGGCTGTGGCCCCCTTGCTTCGTGGGGCTCTGGGGCCCCTCCTGGGGGCATTCTCCTGGTGGGCTTCCCAGTGCAGGGCAGGGAGGCCTGGGAGGGGCTTCATCCACACACAGTCCTCCTCTGGGAACCAGCCCCCTCACCCCCTGTTCTGCCCACAGTTGGTCCCACTGGATCTGCCCTTCTCCTGGAGAGGACACAGTTTATAGGAGATGAGCTTCATTGACGTTCTAGAACCAAATTCTAAAAAGCACCTCTTATCAGAACCCCAGCAGCAGCCCGAATGGGGGATTTGAGGCCTCCTTATGCTGACCTTAGAGACAGCAGAGGGCTCGCACTGCCAGCCGTGGGCGGGTGAGCAGGCCTTTACGGTTAACACAAGGGCTGTTGTTCTGGGAATCACTCGCGACCAGTTCGGGGTCACAATGGGGACTTTCAGGGGAGAAAGCGCCTCTGACCCAGCCAAGTGTCTCTACGCATGTGGGCATCCACCCAGGGCATTTAAAATAACACAATTTGGAAAAACAAATTTAAAGTGATTTCCCCCACTCTCTGTGTGAATTCAGAGGCCTGTGTTCTGCCTCCATCACACCCGGTCATGGCAGCCTCTAAGAGCTGGGGCGCTGGAGGCAGACCCCGGGCTCCTAGCTGGGACCTCTTTCTTCCCCCACAGGGAACACGGGGACAATCCCAGTGCAGGCTCTACAGATGGACCCTGAGAGGTGGGGTCCACGCAGAGTGCTCAGCCTCCAGGACTTCCTTTAGCCAATACACTGTCGCCGAGAGCCTGCTAGGAGGCAGACACCAGGGACGGGACTGTCAACAAAACTGGGTGCCGGCGCTGCTGGAAGTGTTTTACTTCTTCACTTAGTCCCTGTGACAACTGCATGTGGTGGATAGCATTCAGATGAGGAATCTGAGGCACAGAGAGGTTAAATGATTTACCCAAGCTCACACAGCAAGTAGGGGTGATTCCATTTCCAGGGCTCCAGAGCACTGAAGTTGCCTGTCATGTGCCACATCTCACCGTGACAGAGTCGCTGTCTCTCCGGGAGCAGGAGGCACAGACATGCTAAGGAAGTCCTTCACACCCACAACACTGACAACACTGACAGACAATACTGAAGTTTCCAAAAGGCACACAAGCAGCGTCGGGAAAACCCAGCCAGGGGCCCAGCCCTCCTGGGAGGTGTGTCCGGGTTGAGGGGGACTTTGCCAGGCAGAGAAGGCAGGGAGGCTTTCCTAGGCAGAGCCAGGGGGGTGATCCAGCCAGGCAGGGTGGGGAGGGGAGGTCTCAGGAGGTTATGAGGCCTGGGTGCCCCTGAAAGCGAGGCTGCAGCCTGGCTTTACCCAGGGGGCACCTGCGGGGACTCCCTGTGGGACAGTGGCACTGTCCTGGTGAGACACGCTGAGGGTCTGGCAGCAGCAGGGGGACAGGCAGACAGGCTGGCTAGGGACTGGGTTGGACTTGACCACATGTTGGTGAACTGAGAGCCAGTGGAAGGGACTCTGATGGATTCCTGAGCCAGCCCGAGTGTGGCCTCTCTCTCAGCTCAGTTCCCTTGTCTGCAGAATGGGAATATTTATCCTTCCTTACGGGTTGTTGGGAGGATTTGAGGACTTGGTTCAGGTAAGCCTCTGGGACTGAGGAAGGCTGAGGAAGTGCCAGCTGCAGTCACCATTATGGGAATGATGGAGGGAAAGGTCTAGAGTGAACCTGAAGTTTCTACCCTGGGCAGATGATGGTTATGCCCTTTGTGTTCTGTATTCATTAACCACGTTCCTGACATTGTTGTAAACTTGATTGATAGTTTTGCTTTTCCTCACAGAACTGAAAGTTTAATCAGCCATGACAGAGGTTAAAATAGCCCATCTAGTAAACCAAACCTCAGTCCCTTGGGAAGAAGGCCATTTCTTTTTGTGTTTTTTTTTGTGTGTGTGTGTGAGGAAGATCAGCTCTGAGCTAACATCTATTGCCAATCCTCCTCCTTTTTTTCCCCCAAAGCCCCAGTAGATAGTTGTATGTCATAGTTGTGCATCCTTCTAGTTGCTGTATGTGGGACGCGGCCTCAGCATGGCCGGAGAAGCGGTGGTCGGTGCACGCCCGGGATCTGAACCCGGGCCGCCAGCAGCGGAGCGCGCGCACTTAACCGTTAAGCCACGGGGTCGGCCCGGAAGGAGGCCGTTTCTGCCAGAGCCCTCTGAGCACTAAGTGAAGTGCACCGTGAGGGCCCGAGAGGGTCAGGGTCACATGACCAGACCCTTCAGACCCTCAGTCACCTGGGCCCGAGTATCCAGGCCTGAGCAGCCTCACCCCTCCGGGGACAGCAGTGCTGGGAGAGGGCGGGGAAGTTACCCATGAAGAACAGGAGGCCCCAGAGGCAAGAGGCACACGTAGAGCACCTGGCACCTGGCAGGTTAGTGCTGGAGCTGGTATTCGGCCTCGAGCACCCGCCTCTGCCAGCCACACCCCTTGGCTTCCTGCCCCTGCTGTGCTCCTCTTTTCTCCCCGGTTTTATTGAGATATAATTGTCATATAACATTGTGTAAGTTTAAGGTGGACAACATGAATGATTTGATATATGTGTATATTGTGAAATGATCACCACAATGAGTCTAGTTAACATCCATCCCCTCACATAGTCACAACATTTTTTTTGTTTGTGATGAGAACTTTTAAAACCTACTCTCTTAGCCACTTTCAAATATACAGAGCAGCATTGTCAGCTACAGTCATCATGTTGTACATTACATCCTTGAACTTGTTTATCTTATAACTGGCAGTTTGTAGCTTTTGATCCCCTTCACCCAATTCTGCCCCACCCCCACCCCCTGCCTCTGGCAACCACAAATCTGATCTCTGTTTCTAGGAGTTTGTTTGCTTGGTTTTTTTTAATTCCACACATCAGTGAGATCACACAGCATTTGTCTTTCTCTGTCTGACTCACTTATCATAAGGAAATCACTATCCTGAAGAGATAACTGCACCCCCATGTTCATTGCAGCATTTTTTACAATAGCCAAGACCTGGAAACAACCTAAGTGTCCACGGACAGTTGAATAGATAAAGAAAATATGGTGTATCTATATATACAGTGGAATACTGTCCAGCTATAAAAAGAAGGGTATCCTGCCATTTGCAACAACATGGATGGACCTCAGGGCATTGTGCCCTCCTCTTTTAAGATACCCCACTGCTTTCTGCCACCTGCACTGAGGCCCAACAGAGACAGGGGCTAAATCAGCAACCTGCACTGATGACATGGCCGGGGGTGAAAACAGCCACCCTGTGAGTGTGAGGATACAATGTCCAGACTCTGGCCCACGGGGAGACCCTGTGGCCTTCAGTGTTGGGATTAGACTGATGACAATCTTGTGGATCACACAGGACACACATCCACCAGTGGCTACAGTGAGGGGCACAGCTGTCCCCGAACATCCTACACAAATCACCCAGCGCACTCTGCCTACAGTGTGCTATGAATGTCCATGATGATGATGATGGTGAGGATGACAACAATGTCATCTATGGGCCTAAACCCTGCCCAGTTGGCATGCCACATCCTCCAGGGAGCTGTCCCATACCCAGCCCGCTCCTGCTCCAGGGTATCCTGGTTCCCTACATCCCCAGTCTCTGCTCCTTAGGCCTGCAAGCACACCCCCCCCCCCCCCCCCCNTGTCATCTATGGGCCTAAACCCTGCCCAGTTGGCATGCCACATCCTCCAGGGAGCTGTCCCATACCCAGCCCGCTCCTGCTCCAGGGTATCCTGGCTCTCCACACCCCCAGTCTCTGCTCCTTCTGCGAGCACCCCCTCCACCCCCACCTCCCAGGCAGAGGCCCTGTTGGGTTCTCTGCAGATGCTCCCCGACACCCACCCCAACAGGCTAGAGTGAGGCTAGCAGGACCGAGGGGCTCTGTGCAGCCCCCAGGATGGGCTGTGGCAGAGGCAGCAGGAAGGGAATTGGCCCCGAGGGCCCCTCCTAGGACTCATTCCTGTCACCCAGGCCAGGAAGGGACGGCCAGCAGGGGAAGTGCAGGACAAAGAGCATATTTCCAGGGCCTCTCACTTCTATAAGCAGGGCTGGGCCCCCGTCTCGGCCTGTGCCCTGCCCTGGGTAAACAGTGACAGGAATGCACGACAAGACACTGTGCCCAGAGCCGGCCTGTTGGTCAGATGCTCTGCTAGGGCTGCCCTGCCCTTCACCCCACTCACCTGAGTCCTGCAGTTTTCTGGCCCCTGATACTAAGAGGTGAAGGATGTTTGACCCATTCGGGGGATCTCCTGATAGGGTGCCCTCCATGCTCTGGCACAGCCCCCACTGTAATGGAAGGGGCGAGGGTTTTGGCCTCACTAGGCAGGAAGGTGGGGGAGGGGTGATGGAGGGATCGAGAAAGCCCCTCACCATCTGCTCAACTTTGTTCCCACCTGTGTTACACGTGAGGGTCCCCAGTGGCCGGCGTGCATTCTCAGTGTGACTGACGCTAAGAGCTCCCCACATGTTCTCCGCTGTCACCGCACAACAGTCCTACAACAATCCTGTTATCATTTCCAACATGCAGATGAGGATCAAGTTCTTAACAGTGAACAATGTCCATCTATGGACACTGCAAAGTGGCTGAGTCAAACCTTGAACCAGGGCAGGCCAACCCAGAGCCCAGGCAGGGATGGAGCCGTCCTTGTGGAATTGTCACACAGACTAATGCATCCCCCATGTTCCCTGCCTCTCTTGGGCACTTATCTCCCCCACTCCCTCACCCCAGGCCTGGCTGGATACAGGTTCTCAGCTGCCCTAGTTCACCTTTAGGGCTTAAAAGGGCCACTGCTCCCGAAGATGCTTTCATTTTAGGAGGAGACCCTCAAAACTCTTCAAGGAAGGCTTTAATGGTGGTGTTTCAGGCACCAGTATCCTGCTCTCTCCACCTCGAAACTTTCCTCTCAGTGATCACGTTCTTCCTGCTGGAATGGGAGAACAAACCTACAGGGAATGAACTCTCTCCTAATCTGTGAGGTGCAGTAAGAAGCCCCCAGCTTGCTTAAGCAAACTCTGTCTCTTCAGGTCCAGAGAAGTTATTTCCCTGACAGCTGTGAGAAAGATGTGGCTGCAGAGGCCGTCAGGGTCTGTGAGGTGTCGGGTGGCTGGGAGAGGGGCACGGGACAAGGATGTACAAAGGCCCCTTCCTTTCTTGGGCAGCACCACATGGGCACATGTGGGTTTGGTGTCCTGATTTCTGGCTCCCTTGGGGCCTCCACATCACCACTTGGACCCAGACAATGTGCAAGACTGCTCTCCTGTCACCTGCCCAGAGGGTGGGCACCTGGGACCCTTCCGTCCTCTCTGGTCGAGGAGAGATGGTTCTCTCTCTTTCTGTCCTCCTACCCAGGGTGCTGAGAACACTGTGACTTGCAGAGCTGGTGTGTCTGCCCACTGCCCTCCCTGCCTCCAACCTCAGCAGGCCCTCAGCCAGCAGTGCGGGCCCATCATGGCCTGAAGCATAATTTGAAATTAACCTTTCTCTTCAAGCTCCTATTGGTCTCCCCCTCCAGCATAGCAAGTGCCCTCACCTCCCACTTCTAAAAATTAAAAAAAGAAGCCCCTCGGAGGACCTTCCCCTGCCTTGTCCCTCCTGGGCTCCCTCCTGCCCCGCCCCTCCCACACGACAGACCTCCCTCCCTCCTCCCATCACATGGGGCCCCTCCACCTGCCCCAGGCCAGTGCCCCCCACACTCCCGGACCTCAGCGCTCCTTCCAACGTTCCCCCAGCCCCAACCTTCAGCGGCTGCCCTGCTCCCAGCTGGGGCTCCCAGCACAGCATGTTCTCAAATATCTGCCTCCTCGAGACAACGCCAACACCAACACCAACCAAAACAGGTCAACAAAGAAACAGCAACAACCAAAAATACAGGAAACTAATGACAACTCATATCAAACCAAACCAAAAGGAACTCCCTCCATGACTCCTGCTCTCCTCCCCTCACAGTCAGACTTCCCAGTCGGCTTCATGCCTGCTCAGAGATGAGCCACTTACTGTGCCATGACTCCTTTCCTTTCTTTTAAGGTTTTGTTGTTGTTGCTGTTTTATTTTCCATATGGTTAATAATTGTCTGTGGTTTTCTGTTTTGTGTTTATTTTTAAGGGGGAGGAGTTTCTTTTTTCTGTGTATATATCATTAACTCAACCTGAATACTGTGGTTGTCTTCTCAATATCTCTCAGGATTGTCAGACAGGTCAGATATTCTATCAGTTTCCTCTTCCTGAAGATATCTCCCAGAGCCTTCTAGTTTGTGCAGGTTGCCCTCAACACCTGGTCCCCACCCATTCCCTCGTCATCTGCCTGAGTGTTCTCTCCTCTCCCCCTCATTGCTCTGCGGTTTCCTGTGGTCCATACAGTCCTTGCCCCTTGTTTGGTTCATGCCTTCATTTTGGGGAGCACATGCTCTAGTAACTTCCTAGGAAATAGTTTAATGGGAATTGAGGTGATTGCTTTTTAGACTATTCTTGTGTGAAAATGTTTTATTCTACCTTTACCCTCAATTAATAGTTTAGCTGGGTATAGAATTTGGGTTAAAAATAATTTCCCTGCCATATGTGGAAAGCATTGCTCTGTTGCAGTCAAGATTCCAGAGTTGCTGTTTTTTTTGATAATTTCCTCTCCTCTCTTTTATTCTGTATTTTTTCAGAGCTTCTGTTATTTGGGTATTAGAATTTCTGAACTGGTGCTCTAAGCTTCTTTGCTTTCCCATTTTCCATCTCTGTCATTTTGCTCTATTTTCTGGGAGGAACCTCACATTTATCATCTAACACTTCTATTGAGTTTTTCATTTTTACTGTTGCTTTATTTTTTTTTTTTAATTTTCAAGAGCTTTGTTTTGTGCTCTGATTTTCCTTTTCAAGTTAATCTTCTCTTGCTTTGTGCATCTGTTATCTTCTTTTTCCCTCTCAGGATATTAATACTTTTGTGGATGCTATCTTCTCCCTTTATAATGTCTTTTTGTTCCAAGTTGTCTTTTCTGTTTGTGTGGTCTCCCTACTTCATAGTAGGGGCACTCTTGAGATGTTTGTTAGTCTTTAGTTGTTAGCTCATATTTTTAAACCAACCTTATTGAGGTATAATTCACATATAATAAAATGTCCCCATGTTGCACATACATTTCGATAAGTCTGACCAACTATACACCCATGTAACAATCACCACAATCAAAATATAGAGCATTGTCGTCCCGCAGAAAATTTCTCTTGGGCCCCTTCCAATCAATCCCCATCACTCCCACTTCTCAGCCCCAGGCAACCACTAATCTTCTTTCTGTCACTATAGATGAGATTTGTCATTTCTAGAGGTTCATATAAATGGAACCTTATAGAATCTACTCTTCTGTTCATGGCTTTTTCTGCTCAGCAAGAAGTGTATGAAATTCATCCATGTTGTTGAGTCCTCAGCTGTTCCTTCCTTTTATTGCTCTATTTTCCTAGTATCCCATTGTATGAATGTCATAATTTGTTTATGTGTTCATCTGTCGATGGACATTTGGGTTGGTTCAGCTTGAGATATCATGAATAAAGCCTTGTCTTTGTGTGGACATATGTTTTCTTCATTCTTGGGTAAAAACCTAGTTGTTTTCCAAAATGATTGTACATTTTACACTCCCACAGAAATGTATGAGAGTTCCAGTTCCTACACATCTTCACCAATACTTGATATGGTCAGTCTTTTCAAATTTTAGCTATTCTCCTGGGTGAGTAGTGGTATCCCACTGAGATTTTAATATGCATTTCCCTAATAACTAATGATGTCAGACAGCTTTTCATGTGCTTATTGGCCATTTGTATGTCTTCTTTTGTGAACTGTGTGTTGAAATCTTTTGCACACCTTCTATTAGGTGTTCTCTCTCTGTATATATGTGTTTGTGTGTGTGTGTGTGCGTATGTCTATCAGGTATATATTTGATTTTCATTATCTTCAGTAGTTATGTTCTATGAAGTCACCACAAACATTTACTTTTATATTTAGGTTTATGATCCATTTTGAGTTAATTTTGGTATGTAGTCTAAAGTAAGGTCGAAATTCATTTTTTCCATTTGAATATCCAAGAGTTCTAGCACTAAATTTTGAAAAGACCATCCTTTTCCTCTTTGAATTACCTTGAAGCTATTGTCAAGAATCAGTTGATTATATACGTCTAGGTCGATTTCTGGATCTCTTTATCTCTGTTTCTATCCTTTTACCAATATCATATTGTTTTGATTATTGTACCTTTATAATAAATCTTAAAATCAGGTATTGTAAACCCCCTTTGTTCTTCTTTTCCAAATTGTTTTCACTCTTCCAGGTCTTTTACATTTCCATACAAATTTTTTGCCAATTTCAGCAAAAAAGCCTGATGGGTCTAAGATTGGGATTACATTGAATCTGCAGATCCATTTGGGGAGAACTGACATCTTAGCAATATCAAGTCTTCTAGCCTTTAAATGTGGTATATATCTCTATTTATTAAATCTCTTAGCGTTGTTTTGTTTTCTACATACGTATCTTGTACATATTGTTAATTTTCTTCCTTCTCTGTAGTATCACAAATGATATTGTTTTTAATTTTATTGTTTAAATGTTTGATGCTATATATAAAATATAATTGATTTTTGTGTAGTGATCTTGTATGATCTTGCTAAACTCACTTATTAGTTCTAGTAGTTTTTCATAGATTCCTTAGGAGTTTATACATATACAATCAGATCATCTGCAAACAAAGACAGTTTTACTTTTTCCTTTTCAATCTGGATGCCTTTTATTTCTTTTCCTTGCCTTATTACACTGGCTAGGACCAGTTGAATAAATGTGGTGAGAGTGGGCATTCTTGCTTCGTTTCCAATCTTAGAGACAAACCATTCTGTCTTTTAACATTAAATATGATACTTGTTGCAGGTTTTTCATAGATAGTCCTTACCGGGTTGAGGAAATTTCCTTCTATTTTTACTTTTCTGAGAGATTTTATCATGAACAGTTGTTGAATTTTCCCAAATTTTGTCAAATACTTTTTCTGTATCTGTTGAGATGATCATGTGTGTTTTTTTTTAATTCTGTTAATATGGTGAATTGCATCACTTGATTTTTTAATGTTAAACCAACTTTGCATTCATAAGAAGAATTCCACTTATTCCTGGTGTATTCCTAATGTCTTTATTAGAAATACATTTTGCTGGATTCAATAGTCTAATATTTTGCCAAAGATTTTCATGTTGGGGGCCAGGCCAGTGGCATAGGGGTTAAGTTCATGTGTTCTTCTTTGGCAGCCCGGGTTTGCGGGTTCAGATCCCAGGCACGGACCTACACACCATTCATCAAGGCACGCTGTGGAGGCATCATGCAAAAAATACAGGACAACTGGCAGGGATGTTAGCTCAGGGATAATCTCCCTCAAGCAAAAAGAGGAAGATTGGCAACACAAGTTAGCTCAGGGACAATCTTCCTCACCAAAAAAAAAAAAAAAAGATTTTTGTGTTTCTGTTCATAAGGGTTATTGGTCTTTAGTTTTCTTGTCTTGTTATGTATTTGCCTAGTTTTGGTTTTAGAGTATGCTGGCCACATAGAATGAGTTGGGAAGTTTCCCCTCCTTTCCCATTTTCTGTGTTTGAGTAAGATTGGTATTATTTCATTCTTTAAATGTTTGGTTGAATTAATCTGGACCTGGAATTTTCTTTGTGTGACAGCTCATATTTAAAGTGGGGTCTAAAAGCTGCCTGGAAGTTCTGAGTGCAGGGGTGGGCTTTCCTGGAGCATCCCAGTGGGGTGATCTGGATGGGCTGTTTAGTGAAGGAATCTCTAATATCACTGTCTATAAGTCTTTGCTCTTGCCTGGTCAGATTCCCCAGAGCAGCGTCTTCCACTCTCCAGCCTGAAGGGGAAAGGCTGGCGGCCTCCCTTGTGGAAGTCCAGAAGGAGAGCATCCAGCATGGACATTTCTGGATGCCCCTGTGTTCAGCGGCCTGCCCTGCGCCTCCTCATTTGGTGCAGGCTGAAGTGTCCCCCAGTTCAGAGGGTGGTGGAGCTGGGGCCTGGGGGCAGGACTTGATTCACTCTCTCCAGAAAAATCTCCCAGCTATACGGGGTGGAGGAGTGAATGTGAGGGATCTTATTCTTATGAAACAGATTTTCCTACCATTCTTATTTGAGACTCTTTCTCCAGCCCAACCTCTGAGCTCTGTGGTGTCAATGATTCCTGAGCCTCTTGAGGATTCTGTGTTACAGACTGGGTTGGCTTTCCCTACTGCCTCCTCAGGATCTAGCGGGCTTTTCAGTCTGAAAACCTAGTTGTAGTCCTCCACCTGATTTCCAACTTTCAAAATTTTCTTGCTTTTCTCCTCTCGTTATTCCTGTCCTTGTAGGTTTATGCTTTTTAAAAACAACCTTTACTATGATTTGGGTGTAGTTTTAAGAAAGCGCTAAAGTAGATATGTACGTTTAATCTGCCATATTTGCCCCCCAAGGAACTCCTTTTTATTTTCCATCCACTGCAATCTGGCTTCTGATCCCACCATTCCATAGAAAACTGCTCCTTCCCAGGTTGCTAATTAACTCCTCTTTACCAGGTGCAGTGAGCCCCAACCCACCCTTATCTTCCTGACCTCTCACCAGCATTTGATGCCATTGGGCCTCCCTCCTTGACACGGCTTCCTTCCTGGGCTTCAGTGACCTCACACTGTCCTGCTCTCCCACCTGTTTCTCTGGCTTGGTGACCTTCAGCACTCCATCTGGGGCCATCTTCTCTTCCCCACTGTGTCCACGTTCTTCCTTGGAGAAATTACTCAGACCCATGCCAATGACCCATAAGTCCATTTATCACCTACCTGTCTCCCAAGCTCCAGATCCGTGTACACAACTGCCTGCCGAGTCTTCCCATCCATGAATGTCATGCGTCTCCTTTTGATCAAGATGTTTTTTATCCTTCAGTAGAGATTTACTGTTTTCTCCTTAAAAATCTTGCACATTTTTTGTTCCATGTGTTCCTGTGTTCTTTATAATTTGTGTTGCTATCACGGCTGGAAAAGAGTTATGTTACTTTTTCTCACTGGCCGTTCTGGGGCACTGGCCATCTGATGACATCCTATGAGCTCTCCTGTATCTGGCCACCTTGAGCCTCACTTGCATTCACTCTAAGAGTCTGTCCATTGGTCTTCTTGGATTATCTAGGTGGACAATCATGTCCCCTGTAAATGAAGACTGTTTTGTTCCTTCCTGTTCCTCCTCTTGTCTTGCTTTGCTGGTCAACCCTCAGGACAGAACCGAATGGTGGAGGAGCAGGCATGCATGTCCCGTTCCATCCTTGAGTGGAAGGAATGTTCCTAAGGTTTCACCATTAAGTTCCAGGTTTACTCTGGTCATTACCATTTATCACAGTGAGGAAGTTCTCTTCTACCCCTAGTTTGCCAAGAGATTTTATCCAGAGTAGGTATGACCTTGATCAGTTTTTCTGACCTCTCTTGGAGAGATCTCAAGGTTTTCCCCTTTTAAACTCTTACTGTGCTAAGTTACATTGATAGACTGTTGTAGAACCAATCCTGGAGCCATTGTTCTGGCAGCCTTCTGGACACCCTAACCCCAGCATGTGAGGATTTCTCCTTCTCAGGGGAGCAGACAGAGAGAATAAACCAGGGCCCATGTTCTCAGGCGAGTTTCACCAGCGTCTGTGAGCCCCTTCCTGGAAGATAACCCCAGGGAGCAACATCGTGCAGGTCTGCACGCTTCCTTGTCTCATCAG
>JABWHU010001435.1:3479698-3504093 GCA_014189135.1 Dicerorhinus sumatrensis harrissoni | reverse complement strand
AATAAACTGAAAGAAATGCATCCCAAGACATGTCATAACCAGACTTCAGAAAACTAAACAAAAAGCAAAGTTCTTGAAAGCAGAGAGAGCAAAACAATACCTTGTCTGTAAGGGGAAAACAATTCAAATGAAAGCAGATCTGCCATCTAAAACATGGAGGCCTGAAGCACATGGCACATTTTTCAAGCACTGAAAGAAAAGAACTGTCAGCCTTGAATTCTCTTCCTGGTAAATAAACTGGTAAAGAGTATGTAAACTGTTCTCCTGGCGAATTAAAACTATTTTTCTAGCAAATTAATGTAAACCACTGAGGGAGTCGTGGGAACATCTGACTTATAGCCAATCAGAAACACAGGCATTTGATGATATACTGGGTTACAGTTAAATTTTTAGGTATGATAATAGTATTGTGGGGTATTTTTTAATTCTTGTCTTTTAGACATACATGCTGAAATACATATGGATGAAATCAAATGATGTCTGAGATTTGGTTCAAAATAACTGGGGCTGGGTGGGAGTGGTATTGAGAAACAAGATTGGCCACAAGCTGCTAACTGTTGACACTGGGTGAGAGGGCCATGGCGAGTCGTTAGAGAAGGCAGCCGTGAAGTCTGGAAACAGGCAAATAAATGTAGTAGATGGTTATGGATAGAACATTAAAATACTGAGATGTTCAATCTCCTGTTTCCAGACATTATGGCCACCTTGTACTCTTCTCTCTAATTCTCCGTATGTTTGAAATTGGAAAAGAGATGAGCTGTTTCATAAAAACAAAATAATTTAAATTGGTGTGTCTTACTATCAAGGGCATGTTGCTTATATTGGTGGCATTCTTTTTCTTTCTGAGTGTCACGTTAAATAATGCAACTTTTTTTTATAGCCAATGGCATTTTAGAAGAAATAATACATGGTAATTACATCAGAACACTCAGAGTGCTAACATAAATCAAAAATATCACATAAAAGAACAAATATACTTGATCATAAACATGACCTATCTAGAACCAATACCTTACTTACATCACACAATTACACCTCTAGCAATAAGTTTGGATTTAGAAGTGCTTTTGAAGGATGTTTTCGATAATACCAAACACACTCCCACACACAAAGCTGTTCAAAAAAAGACCTTTAAGCAAAACTTTCTTTTTCTTTTAATTAATTTTCCTGTTTTAAACAGAGACGTGTAAAATTAGTCCGTGGATCATTTTATTCAGAAGCAGCCCTTGCACTAAGTGTCGGAAGCCTGTCAAATTCCTCAGCAAACGGAGGTCAGCAAGTGGAGTCTCTTGAGCCTGGCTGTCTTTCTGCTCGTCCAGCTCTGCGAAGGTCCCCTCATCCCTTCAAGGGACAGGCCGCCCCTGCTGAGCAGGTAGGAGGGCAGCCCGGGAGGAGGGGCCCCTGCAGTCACAGGCCTCCGTCTCTGCTGTGGAGTGGGGTGACTGAGAGCCCAGCCCAGGCTGAGGGGCCAGCTGGGCAGAGGACCAGGGCTCCATCCACGTGGAGAAATACCCTGGCACATTAATGTTCGTGGTTCCTACTAACTGAGGTGTCCGTCTGAACGACCTACGCAGGTAACGTGAGGACTGACTGTGCTTCTATGAAAACAGCTCTCCTACGTGGAGGCGCTCCAGGGGCTTCACCCCAGGCCCAACCGGAGGGACTAAATTAGGAAACAGACCTTGTCCTTTCACTTTACATGTCTATGTTATTGGAGTTCTAGAAGAACCATGTATTCTTTTCACAATAAACACAGATTGTAATTACTGGCCTTTAAAAATACTTAATTTTGAAACTTCGCAATACCTAAGAGGTATTTTCTAAAGGCTAATTTTCACGGACTAACTCTTCAGTTGGATTAACTAACCCAGTGCAGCCACAGGTGGCAAAGAATGCCGGAGACCTCAGGGGACCCCAGGAGAGCAGCTCCAGGAGGCGCCCAGGACATCATGGTCTCAACACACACAACTGAAGTACAAACTAGAGCTTCTGTTTCACACCCCAGGGACGGGTTACCTGGCGGGAGAGCCCATGGAAGAGGCCCCGGGTGAGGTTGAGCATGTTCATGGACCCCGAGACCTTGGCATACATGTCTTTGATGCCAATGAGCCGGCAGATGGTGATGATGGCCCGGTGGCAGTGGAGGCTGTAGCCTAGAAAAGGGAAAAAGAGGAGTCAGTCACCCTGCTGGCTTTCACACCACTTTGGGCTCTGGGCTTAGGAGACACTGGTTCACATTCTGGCTTCATCACTTCCCAGCTGGGTGACCCTTGACAGCTTACTTAACTTGGAATGATGACACTTATTTAAATGTGACATTATAAAGATTAAAGAAATAATATATATAAATTTCTTGAAAACATGGGCAAAACACAGGGCTGTGATGAAGATTCATAGAGATGCCTGAGGTTCTGGGCACCCCACACCCACGTTAACTGAGGATTGAGGGACACATCTGTTCTCACCCTCCTTGACTGCTCAGGTGCACTGGGCAGAGATGTCCACTTCCTCCTCCTGGAAAGACTCCTCTTTGGGCTTTGGTAACGCCCCCTCTCCTGGACTTTCCCCCAGCCGGGCCTTCCCACCTCCTTGCTGGCCTCTGATCTTGGGTGGTCTCTCTCCTGCAGCCACTTGGCCAACTCTTGTCTGCCTGCCATCCCTTCTCCAGGAAGAGCTTTACAAAACACAAACCAAACACACCTCTCCCTGTTTAAAGCCCTTCACTTCCCGCTGTTCTCAGAATTACAATAAAATAATACAGAACTCCACAGCCTACAAAGCCCTCCATGACCTGACATCTCGCTGACCTCATCCAGAGACACACCCTCCCCCTGCTGGCTTTCCCACCTCAAGGACGTGCACTTGGTGGTCCCCCCGGCCTGCTCCCCTACATGGCTCCTTGTCACCTCGAGGTCTCACTCAAATATTTTTTCCTCAGGGAGGCTGTCTCTGACCACAGTATTGAAGGTGGCATCCTCCCCACCCCCCTTCTTTATGCTCTGATGGCCATTACTATCAAAGATAATTTGTTAGCAATCACAGAAAAAATGTCAAATTAAATATACTGTGTTATTTTTATTCTTCAAGAAACACAAGTATAAACAATCATGTGTTCCAGGGGTTGGGAAACTAAAGCCATGGGACAAATCCAGCCCACTACCTGTTTTTGTAAATAAAGTTTTATTGGAACACAGCTATGCCCATTCAATTATGTATTGTCTACAACAGTTTTTGTGCCCCAACAGCAGAGTTGAGTAGTTGTAACAGAGATCACGTGGCTCACAAAGCTGAAAATAGTTACTCTCCGGTCTTTTGCAGAGAAAGTTTGCCAACTCTCCATTTATTCCATCTTCTGTCACTGAATCATAAGCTCTTTGAGGGCAGGGACTGTCACAGCAGATGCCACACAGGGGCATCTTCTAAGGGTGACTCTTGTGGCCAATATATTCCTAGTAAATATTTAGTGTGCGTCATGTGTCAGGATTTTAAAGCACTCATGTGTCGTGTTTCCAGATTATTATTTTGAAACCTTAATATGGAAATTTTGTTTCTATTTTTTTATTCCTAAGTATTTTCTTCCTTTTGATGCTATTATAAATGTAATTGTTATAATTTCCTTTTCAAATTGTTCCTGTTAGTGTGTACAAACATGACTGATTTTTGTATATTGAATTTACATCCTGAAACTTTGCTAAATTTATCTGTTCTAACAGATTTTTTGTGGACCTTTAGAATTTTATGCATATAAGATCGTGTAGTCTGTGAACAGAGATAATTTTACTTCTTGCTTTCCAGTTTGGATGGCTTTATTCATATTTCTTGCCTGATTGCTCTGGCTAGGACTTCCAGTAACATGTTGAATAAAAGTGGTGAAAGCAGGCATCCTTTTCTTGTTTCTGATCTTGGAGGAAAAGCTTTTGGTCTTTCACTATCAAATATGATGTTAGCTGTGGCTTTTTCATATATGACCTTTATCATATTGAGGTAGTTTCCTCCTATTCCTAGTTTGCTGAGTGTCTCTGTTATGAAAAGGTGTTGAATTCTGTCAAATGCTTTTTTGGCATCAATAGAGAAGATCGGGTGGGTTTTTTCCTTCATTCTGTAACATAGTGTATTACATTGATGGATTTTCTTATGTTGAACCATCCTTCCATTCCAGGAACAAATACCACATGGTCATGGTGTATAAACATTTTAATGTGCTGTTGAATTCTGTTTTCTAGTATTTTGTTGAAAAATTTTTGTATCAATATTCATCAGGGATATTGGTCTGTAGTTTTATTGTAGCATCTTTGTCTGGCTTTGGTATCAGGGTAATGCTGGTCTCTTAGAGTGACTTAGGAAGTGATACCTCCTCTTCAACTTTTTGGAAATGTTTGACAAGGATTGGTACTAGTTCTTCTTTAAATGTTTTGTAGAATTCCCCAGTAAAGCCATCAGGTCCAGGGTTTTTCTTTGTTGGTAGGTTTTTTGTTTCTGATTCAATCTCCTTATTAATTATAGAGCTATTCTTATTTTTTATTTCTTTGTCATTTAGTCTTAGTAGGTTTTGTGTTTGTACGAATATGTCCATTTTATCTACATTATCCAATTATTCAGCTTATAGTCATTCATAGTACTCTTTTATAATCCTTTCTTCCTGTAGAATAAATGGATTGATTGGAAGGGGCACAAGGGACCTTTTTCTGTTGAATGAAAATGTTCTATATTTTGATTGTTGTGATTGTTACATGGGTGTATATAGTGGTCAAACTTTTCAAAATATAAGAGCAAAATGGGGACATTTTATTATATGTGAATTATACCTCAATAAAGTTGGTTTAAAAATATGAGCTAACAACTAAAGACTAGCAAACATTTCGAGAGTGCCTCTAACATGAAATAGAGAGGGCACACAAACAGAAAAGGCAATTTTGAAGAAAAAGAGTTTATAAAACAGAAGAAAGCATCCACAAAATTGTTAATATCCTCAGAGGGAAAAAGAAGATAATAGATCCATGAAGCAAGAGAAGAATGTCTTAGAAAGGAAAATCAGAACACAAAAGAAAGCTCTTGAAAATCAAAAAAAAAAAAAGCAACAGTAAAAATGAAAAAGGTGGGGCCGGCCGGTGGTGCAGTGGTTAAGTGCGCGCGCTCTGCTTCAGCCACTCTGGGTTCGCAGGTTCACATCCCGGGCATGCACCCACACACCGCTTGTCAAGCCATGCTGTGTGGAGTCCCATATAAAGTAGAGGAAGATGGGCATGGATGTTAGCCCAGGGCCAATCTTCCTCAGCAAAAAAGCAGAGGATTGGCATTGGATGTTAGCTCAGGGCTGATCTTCCTTGCAAAAAAAAAAATAATAATAATAAAATAAAGGAAAATAAAAATAAAAATGCTATAAAAAATGAAAAAGGCAATAGAAGGGTTCAATGATAAATGTGAGGGACTTCCCAGAAAGTAGAGCAAAATGACAGAGATGGAAAATGGGACAGCAAAGAAACTTAGAGAACCAGTTCAGAAATTCTACTACACACATAACAGAAGCTCTGAAAAAGTACAGAAAAAATGAGAGGAGAGGAAATCAACAACAAAAAAATAGCAACTCTGGAGTCTTGACTGCAACAGAGCAATGCTTCCCACACACATCAAAGGGAAATTATTTTTAACACAAATTCTATACCCAGCTAAATTATTAATTGAGTGTGAAGGTAGAAGAAAACATTTTCAAAGAGGAATAGCCTAAAAAGCAAACACCTCAATTCCCACTAAACTATTTCCTAGAAAGTTACCAGAGCATGTGCTCCCCAAATGAAGGTGTGAACCAAACAAGGGGGAAGGACTGTGTGGACCACAGGAAACCTCAGAGCAACGTGGGAGAGATGACGGGGCATGCAGGGTGACGATGAGGGGACGGCTGGGCACCAGGTGTTGAGGGCGACCTACGCAGACTGGAAGGTTGTGGGAGAGACTGCTTCAGGAGGGAGAAACTGATAGAGTATCTGACATGTCTCACAGTCTTGAGAGAGATTGAGAAAACTGCCACAGTATTCGGGTTGAATTAATAAGTAAATAGAAAAAATAAACCCCTACCCTTAAAAATAAACACAAAACAAACAACCGCAGACTAATATTAACCCTATGGAAAATAAAGCAAGAACAACAACAAAACCTAAAGAAGGGAAAGGCATCATGGCACACTAAGTGGATCACCTCTGAGCAGGCTTGGGGCAGACTCGGACGTCCGGCTGTGAGAGAAGACCAGGAGTCATGGAGGGGTTTCCCTTTGGTTTAGTTTGATTTGGGTTGTTGTTAGTTTTTTGCTGTTGTAGTTGCTGTTGTTGTTGTTGTTTTTGGTGAGGAAGATTGTTCCTGAGCTAACATCTGTGCCCATCTTCCTCCACTTTGTGTGTGGGACGCTGCCACAGCATGGCTTGATGAGTGGTGTGTAGGTCCACACCCAGGATCCAAACCTGTGAACCCTGGGCCACCAAAGCAGAGTGCACGAACTTAACCACTATGCCACCAGGCTGGCCCCTGAGCTGCTGTTAGTTTCCTGAACTTTGGTTCTTGCTGTTTCTTTGTTGATCTGTGTTGGTTGGTGTTGGTGTTGGCGTTGTCTTGAGGAGGGAATATGCTGTGGTGGGAGCCCCAGCAGGGAGCAGGGCAGCTGCTGAAGATTGGGGCTGGGAGAACATTGGAAGGAGCCCTGAGGTCCTTGAGTGTGGGGGAGCACGGGCCTTGGGCAGGTGAAGGGGCTCCATGTGACCAGGAGGAGGGAGGGAGGTCTGTCGTGTGGGAGGGGACGGGGCAGGAGGGAGCCCAGGAGGGACAAGGCAGGGGAAGGTCCTCTGATTGGCTGCTTCTTTTTTTAATTTTTAGAAGTGGGAGGTGAGGGCACTTGCTATGCTGGAGGGGGAGACCAATATGGGCTTGAGGAGAGAGGTTAATTTCAAATTATGCTTCAGGCCATGGATGGCCTTCCATTGCTGGCTGAGGTTGTGCTAAGGCCTGAGGCAGGGAGGGCGGTGGCTGGATGCACTAGCTCTGCAAGTTATAAAGTGTTCTCAGCACCCCGGGTAGGAGGACAGAAAGAGAGAGAACCATCTCTCCTTGACCAGGGAGGACGGAAGGGTCCCAGGTGCCCATACTCTGGGCAGGTGACAGGAGAGCAGTCTTGCACGTTGTCTGGGTCCAAGTGGTGATGTGGAGGCCCCAAAGGAGCCAGAAATCAGGACACCAAACCCACACGTGCCCGTGTGGTGCTGCCCAAGAAAGGAAGGGGCCTTTGTACATCCTTGTCCCGTGCCCCTCTCCCGGCCACCCGACACCTCACAGACCCTGACGGCCTCTGCAGCCACGTCTGCTCCTTCTCACCGCTGTCTGGGAAACAACTTCTCTGGACCTGAAGAGAGAGAGTTTGCTTAAGCAAGAGGGGGCTTCTTCCTGCTCCTCACAGATTGGGGGGTCCATTCCCTTTGTTCTCCCATTCCAGCAGCAAGAACATGTTCATTGAGAAGAAAGTTTCGGGGTGGAAAGAGCGGGATCCTGGTGCCTGAAACACCACCATTAAAGCCTTCCTTGAAGACTTTTGAGCGTCTCCTCCTAAAATGAAAGCATCTTCGGGAGCAGTGGGCCTTTTAAGCCCCAAGGGTGAACTGGGGCAGCTGAGAACCTGTATCCAGGCAGGCCTGGGGTGAGGGAGTGGGGGAGACAAGTGCTCAAGGGAGGCAGAGAACATGGAGGACGTATTGGTCTATGTGACCCTTCCACACGGACCACTCCATCCCTGCCTGGGCTCTGGGTCACCCTGCCCTGGTTCAAGGTCTGGCTCAGCCCCTTGGCAGTGGCCTCAGATGGGCAATGTTCAGTGTCAAGAACCTGCTTCCTCATCCACAAGGTGGAAATGATAACAGGATTGTTGTAGGACTGTTGTGCGGTGACAGCAGAGAACATGTGGGGAGCTCTTAGCTTCAGTCACACTGAGAATGCACGCCGGCCACTGGGGACCCTCACGTGTAACACAGGAGGGAACAAAGCTGACCAGATGGTGAGGGGCTTTCTCGATCCCTCCATCACCCCTCTCCCCCCACCTTCCTGCCTAGTGAGGCCAGAAACCCCTGCCCCTTCCATTACAGTGGGGGCTGTGCCAGAGCACGGAGGGCACCCAGTGGGGAGACCCCCCTGAATGGGTCAAGCATCCTTTACTTATTGGCATGAGGGGCCAGAAAACTACCAGACTCAGGTGAGTGGGGTGAAGGGCAGGGCAGCCCTAGCGGAGCATCTGACCGACAGGCCGGCGCTGGGCAGGCTGTCTCGTCGTGCATTCCTGTCACTGTTTGCCCAGGGCAGGGCACAGGCCGAGACGGGGGCCCAGCCCTGCTTATAGAAGTGGGAAGCCCTGGAAATATGCTCTTTGTCCTGCACTTCCCCTACTGGCCGTCCCTTCCTGGCCTGGGTGACAGGAATGAGTCCTAGGAGAGGCCCTCGGGGCCAATTCCCTTCCTCCCCCCTCTGCCACAGCCCATCCTGGGGGCTGCACAGAACCCCTCGGTCCTGCTAGCCTCACTCTAGCCTGTTCGGGTGGGTGTGGGGGAGCATCTGCAGAGAACCCGACAGGGCCTCTGCCTGGGCGGTGCGGGGGTGGTGCTTGCAGGCCTAAGGAGCAGAGGCTGGGGGTGTGGAGAGCCAGGATACCCAGGAGCAGGAGCCAGCTGTGTATGGGACAGCTCCCTGGAGAAGGTGGCATGACAGCTGGGCAGGGTTTAGGCCTGTAGATGACACTGTCATCATCATCACCATCATCATTGACATTTATAGTAGACTGTAGGTAGAGTGCTCTGGGTATTTGTGTATGATGCTCAGGGACAGCCGTGCCCCTCACTGTAGTTGTGAGTGGATGTGTGTCTTGTGTGATCCACGAGATTGTCATCAGTTTTAACCCCAACACTGAAGGCCACAGGGTCTTCCTGTGGGCCACAGAGTCTGCACACTGTATCCTCACACTCACAGGGTGGCTGTTTTCGCCCCCTGGCCATGTCATCAGTGCAGGTGGCTAATTCAGATTCAGACCCTGTCTCTCTTCAGCCTCAGTGCAAGTGGCAGAAAGCAGTGGGGTATGATAAAATAGGAGAGCACAACGCCCTCGAGGTCCATTCATACTGTAACAAATGGCAGGATGTCCTTTTTTTTTTTTTTGCTAAGGAAGATTGGCCCTGGGCTAACATCTGAACCCATCTTCCTCTACTTTATATGTGGGACGCCTACCACAGCATGGCTTGACAAGTGTTACATAGGTCCATGCCTGGGATCTGAACCTGTGAATCCTGGGCCACCAAACTGGAGCACAAGAACTTTACCACCTCACCACTGGGCCAGCCCCCGGACGTCCTTCTTTTTTGTAGCTGAACAGTATTCCACTATAAATACATATATACCACATTTTCTTTATCCATTCATCTGTCCATGGACACTTAGGTTGTTTCCAGGTCTTGGCTATTGTGAAAAATGCTGCAATGAACATCTGGCGCAGATTTCTCTTCAGGATAGTGATTTCCTTATGATAAGTGAGAAAAGTCAGAGAGAGAGAGACAAATACTGTGTGATCTCACTTATGTGTGGAATCTAAAGAACAAACAAACTCACAGAAACAGATCAGAATTGTGGTTGCCAGAGGCAGGGGGTGGGGGGTGGGAGAATTGGGTGAAGGGGATCAAAAGGTACAAAAAAAGTTATAAGATAAACAAGTTCAGGGGTGTAACGTACAGCATGATGACTGTAGCTCACAATACTACTCTGTGTACTTGAAAGTGGCTAAGAGAGTAGGTCTTAAAAGTTCTCACCACAAGGAAAAAAATTTGTAACTGCGTGAGAGGATGGATGTTAACTAGACTCATTGTGGTGATCATTTCACAATATACACATATATCAAATCATTAATGTTCTACACCTTAAGCTTACAGAATGCTGTATGACAATTATATCTCAATAAAACTGCAGAAAAAAATGGGAGCACAGCAGGGGCAGGAAGCCGAGGGGGGCGGCTGGCAGAGGCGGGTGCCCGAGGCCGAGTGCCAGCTCCAGCACTAACCTGCCGGGTGCTCTGCATGAGTCTCTGGGCCTCTGGGGCCTCCTGTTCTTCATGGGTAACTTCCCCGCTGTGTCCCAGCACTGCTGGCCCCGAGGGGGTGAGGCTGCTCAGGCCCAGGTGACTGAGGGTCTGAAGGGTCTGGTCAGATGACCCTGACCCTCTCGGGCCCTCACGGTGCACTTCAGTTACTGGTCAGAGGGCTCTGGCAGACACGGCCTCCTTCCCAAGGGACTGAGGTTTGTTTACTAGATGGGCTATTTTAACCTCTGTCATGACCGATTAAACTTTCAGTTCTGTGAGGAAAAGCAAAAGTATCAACCCAAATTTATGACAATATCAGGAACGTGTTTAATAAATACTGAACACAAAGGGCATAACCATCATCTGCCCAGGTTAGAAACTTCAGGTTCACTCTAGACCTTTCCCTACTTCATTCCTATAATGGTGACTGCAGCTGGCACTTCCTTTGTGTTCCTCAGTTCCAGGGGCTTACCTGATGCAAGTCCTTGAATCCTCCCAACAACCCATGAGGCAAGATGAACATTCCCATTCTTCAGACAAGGGAGTTGAGCTGAGAGAGAGGCCACACTCGAGCTGGCTCAGGGATCCATCAGAGTCCCTTCCACTGGCTCTCAGTTCACCAACATCTGGTCAAGTCTATCCACTCCCCAGCCAGCCCGTCTGCCTGTCCCTCTGCTGCTGCCCAGACCCTCAGCATCTCTCACCCGGACAGCTGCCACTGTCCCACAGGGAGTCCCCGCAGGTGCCCCCTGGGAAAAGCCAGGCTGCAGCCTCGCTTTCAGGGGCACCCAGGCCTCATAACCTCCTGAGACCTCCCATCCCACACCCTGCCTGGCTGGATCACTCCCCTGGCTCTGCCTAGGAAAGCCCTCCCTGCCTTCTCTGTCTGGCAAAGTCCCCCTCATGCTGAACACATATCCCTGGAGGGCTGGGCTCCTGGCTGGGTTTCCCCGACACTCTTTGCATGTCATTTGGAAACTTCAGTATTGTCTGTCAGTGTTGTCAGTGTTGTGAGTATGAGGACTTGCTTGGCATGTCTGTGCCTCCTGCTCCCAGAGGAACAGGGACCCTGTCACAGTGAGATGTGGCACATGACAGGTAACTTTGGTGCTGTGTAACCAGACCCCTGGAAATCACCTTTACTTGCTATGTGATCTTGGGTAAATCATTTAACCTCTCTGTGCCTCAGATTCCTCATCTGAATGCTATCCACCTCATGCAGTTGTCACAGGGACTAAATGCAGAAGCAAAGCACTTCCAGCAGCACCGGCACCCAGTGTTGTTGGCAGTCCCGTCCCTGGTGTCTGCCTCCTAACAGGCTCTCGGCGACAGTGTGTTGGCTGAAGGAAGTCCTGGAGGCTGAGCCCTCTGCAGGGACCACACCTCTCAGGGTCCATCTGTAGAGCCTGCACTGGGATTGTCCCCCTGTTCCCTGTGGGGGAAGAAAGAGGTCCCAGCTAGGAGCCCGGGGTCTGCCTCCAGCGCCCCAGCTCTTAGAGGCTTCCATGACCGGGTGTGATGGAGGCAGAACACAGGCTTCTGAATCACACAGAGTGGGGAAAATCGCTTTAAATCTGTTTTTCCAATTTGCGTTATTTTAAATTCCCTGGGTGGGTGCCCACATGCGTAGAGACACTTGGCTGGGTCAGAGGCGTTTTGTCCCCTGAAAGGCCACATTGTGACCCCGCACGGGCCCCCAGCGATTCCCAGAACAACAGCCCTTGTGTGAGCCCTGAAGGCCTGCTTACTCCGCCCACGGCTGGCAGTGCGAGCCCTCTGCTGTCTCTTTAAGGTCAGCATAAGGAGGCCTCAAATCCCCCATTCGGGCTGCTGCTGGGGTTCTGACAAGAGGTGATTTTTAGAATTTGGTTCTAGAATGTCGATGAAGCTTGGTTCCTATAAACTGTGTCCTCTCCAGGAGAAGGGCAGATCCAGTGGGGACTGACTGTGGGCAGAACAGGGGTCAGGGGGCTGGTTCCCAGAGGAGGACTGTGTGTGGATGAAGCCCCTCCTAGGACCCCCTGCCCTGCACTGGGAAGCCCACCAGGAGAATGCCCCCAGGAGGGGCCCCAGAGCCCCACGAAGCAAGGGGGCCACAGCCACGGAAGTCACAGGAGAGAGCCTCCCACATGTCCCGGGTGGACGTGACCCACAGCTGCCTTTGCTGTGGCCCTCCCCTGATGCCACCCTCAGCACATGTTTGTGGGGACCGTGGTCTGTCCTGTCCTGCAAGCTATGGCTCTTGGTCACATCAGAGACCTCAGCTTTTTCTTCATCCTTTCTCAGGCCCAGGGGGCATTTAGCTTTTTGTCCCAGGAGCTTAAAAACCCCCCTGTTACTCACCATCTTTACAAAGCATCAGCTGCATTGGGGGGCCTCTGGCTTTGTGGGGGCTGCAAAGTGGAACTCGGCAGCTGCCTAAACTGGCATTGTGGTGACTTTGCAGCTGAGAGCAGCCAGCCCCTTTCAATAAGGACCTGGACTCGGCCACATGGCCTGCTGCAGACCCTGCCAGTGGTCTGGGGCTGTCCCAAATGCCCGGCTTCATCCCCCTCTGAAGCCCCTGCCCACTGGCATCAGGGCCACTACAAGGTTTCATCTCATTGTCACTTCCTGAGAGGTCAGGGGACAGACCTGCTTGAGGACAAATCTGAGCACCCTGGACAGTAAGCGGCACAGGGCCCCAGGGACTGAAGGAGCAGCCCTAAGTCCGGCTCCAGGTCTCCCAGCTGAGTGAGTCTGTTTCCTCACCTGTAAAAGGACTGTCGTGGCCATCTCCTGTGGCCACAGGGAGGATGACAGGAGGCTGTAGAGATGGAAGGTGCTTACCCAGTGCCTGACCCAAGGCAAGAGCTCCAAAAATGGCAGGAGGATGGTTACACAGGTGCAGATGTGGGTCCTGTGGGCTGTCATGTTTGGGTGTCGATGCTACCTGACCTTTGGTCCAAGTCAGGGCCACCAAGCAGGCAACATCTGAGTAATGTCCCACCTGCCCTTGGGGTGGTACAACCTATGCCTCAGAGGTTCCTTCCTGCCTAAGACCCAGAGGCAGAGAAGTGAGGCATGCTGGCCACAAGCAGCTTTGGGGACCAGACACCATCCCACACCTCCAGGGACCAATCGTCTCAGCGCACAGTTGGTGTTCAGTTGATGCCCATTCTCAGTGGTCTGATACCTTTGGCTATTGCCCAGCAGGCTTCTGAAATGCCCCCTTCCCCAGCTCCTTCCTCCCAGGGCACGTGGGCTTCCAGGGGAGCAGAGCCCCAGCAGGAGGCCTGCCCATCAGCCAGCACTGGCACTTGCAAACCCTCCCTAAGGAGCTGGATACAGACAGAGCTGAGCAATGGGATGCGCGAGCAAGGGATCTGCACCAGGGTGGGTTGTGGGGAGGAAGGGTGGTCTGGGTGAAGGAAAATCAAGACCAGGAGAAGGCATTTTTTGAGGCTGCCTATCCCAGGAACATCCAAGGTGAACAGGATGCAATCAAATGGCAAATGAAACTGCAAATTCCACAATGACTCGGGCTGGAGGAAGGAGAGTCAAGTCAGAGCATCACCTGCAAAGCCTTGGACTAATAAGTGTTTTATCCTTAGACCAATTTGCAACTGAAAAAGAGAAAACAGAGAAAGACCATATCAAAGTTTATTTAAAGAGAATGATTAAAATTTCAAAGCATGGAGAAACCTTTGGGAAATTCAACTAACCCTTTGCTGTCTTTTTTTTTTTTTTTCTGAAGAGATCAGACCTGTGCTAACATCTGCCAATCTTCCTCTTTTTTCTGCTGAGGAAGACTGGCCCTGGGCTCACATTCATGCCCATTCTCCTCCACTTTATACATGACGCTGCCACAGCATGGCTTCCCAAGCAGTGCATCGGTGCGCGCCCAGGATCTGAAGCAGTGAACCCCGGGCTGCCGCAGTGGAGGGCGCGCACTAAATTGCTTGCGCCACTGGGCCAGCCCCCTTTGGTGTCTTTTTTTTGATGAGGGTCAACAGTGCGCCTCTGTCAGCATCATGGTGCTGGCTACCCTAATGCGATAAGGTAGTTGTGTTGAAAATGTGACTTCCCTCAATCAACACTTGATTGCACATTTTGTGAAACAGGTGGCAAACTTTCTATCATTTCTTAATTTTTACTTTAGTTTTTCAAGATAAAGCCCCAATCAAACCTTTTGCTCCTAAATTACTATGAAGTTTTTTACTTAAATATGTTTTAAGTGGACTCACTAAAAGTGGCCCTTATCCGGTGTAATTATCCTGTGATAACAGAGGACCTCCTGGAGAAACCACTGAGACCCAAGTTAGTCATGGGTCCCCAAGGTGGAAGACAAGGAAATGTCACCCAGTGAAACCTCTGCCTGAGGCTTGAAGCTTTGTCCTCATGGCCGCTCCCCAGAGGTCAGCCAGCCCCTGCCCTTCCGCCTCCACGGCAGGGGGATGAACGGTTTCTGAGGCCCCTGTTCTAGTGTCCAGCTCTCGAATGTCATGGGTTCTTTGAGGGAAGGTATGAAGGAGCACTTGATACCAGGAGCTGACTTTCAGGATTCCTGACTGAGGGCACCTTCCTATCATCTCCTCTCCTTTCACCTGGACATCTCACGCCAAAACGTGGCCTCATCACTGTCACCTCACTTCCTGTCACTCTGTAGTCTGGTCCCCTTCCTCTCCTCTGGAGCGGCCCAAGGAAACCCTAAAAACAGTCTTTTATCCACATCACTAACTGGAACAGAACACACAGCCCACCGCCCAGAACATTTCTGATCAGCTTCATAGAGTGAGAAGAAACTTCTGCACCTTGTTTTCTTGTGGCTGGAGGACTTTCTAATTGAGCACAGACCCCTTTGTCTTGTAGGAAAAAGAAGGGGAACCCCCAGGCTGGTATTTGGCAAGTTTCCAGAGAGGGTGAAGCCATCTGACGACCCCAGTAGCAGGGAGGGTGGGAGACCGAGCGCTGGGCTCCCTGAGTGCAGTGGCCGGGCACACACAGCTGTCATCTGAACTGCCATTTGATGCCGCCTCTAGAGGTTCCATCTAAGTCAAAGGATTCCCCAGAAAGAAACTGAAATGACGGTGTTCCTGATACTGGGGAATTAAAAACAAAACCCAAAAAACACCCTACAAAAGTATGGAACACAAAGGCACTTTATAAAGTATTTCAAAGGTCTATGTTCCACTGTGGACATCTGCAAAAATTTGTTGGGTGAGTTTTATCCTTATGACAGGAGTATATCCATGAAGACTTAGAATCATGTCACGGGATGGGTGCTTAAGAGAGCCTGTGGAAAATTCCAGTGGAGAGTTCTCAAGATCTGGTCCGGGCTCAGCAATCATCTCTGTTTCATGGTCTCTCAGATCACAGTCCCCACTTCCCACCCCACCGCCTCTTGTCACAAATAGGAAATGACCCTGAAAGATGGCTCAGTAGTTGGAGGTTAAACCCAGCAAATCCCCAACCCTGACAGGAGGGGACACAGGAGAGTCAACATAACACCCACAGGAAACAGAGTGCTCCTCTTCTTTAGGTTTCTTTTTTCCACCATCGAGAACATTTCTGCATTCTAAAAAGTTATGCTGGAAGGTGGCCAATCTGTTTACACTGTCTGGGTTTTCAGCTAAACTTCAGTCTATCAGCGGCATAGACAACACGCATGGAACATGTACAGCAGAGTGACTAGGCATGCAAACACCTGCAACCAAGAGAAATGACCATTAATGGGCACACACGGGGAGAGGGCAAGGCATGGGCCGTCCACACTGGGCTGACCACTCATGGCCCTCGGGATCACAGACCTGAAGTGTGTGGACCACCACTGCTTCCCATCACTCAGGCAGACATCCTTTCTGGCTGAGCCCAGATGTGACCTCAGAATGCTTTCAGCACAGAGCTCCAGGTGACCTAACGATCCACCGAACGTGGCGTGCAAGGTCAACTATCTGCCACCTCACATCATCATGCTGGTGTCACCCAATGGGAAGTGGGGGCCCTCAGAGGCCCCTCAAATAATACTCAGGTGAGTATCAACTGCTCTCCATAGGAAATTTCCTTCCTCCACACCAGTAAGACCAGAGTCCACCAGCTGTGATCCCAGCGGCCTCGGCAAGGAGAATATGAACACATGGGTTTGCTGGCTCTGGTTAAGGTCTCCAGGCTGCCTGGACATCCTCAGACCCCTCTCAGAGTTTTGTTCTGGATTCTTAATTTCACAGGCACAGGCTGGGGAGCCAGGCTCACAGGACTGAGGGACAGGGACGGGGGGAGGATTTTGAGCTTTTGCAGAAAGGAGGGGGCTGACTGAGGAAGCTGCTGGGAAGACCCAGTCAACAGTTTTTGGTGCTGGGAACAAAGGCCCTGGAAATGTGGCCAGTGGTCACTCTGTGGCCTGTCAAACCCCTGACATGCTGTGTCACGTGGGCACCATCTATTCCTAAAGGCTTGTCTGCCCCCAAGTCCAATATCTGCACCTGTGACCTTGGGCGTAGGGTCAAGAGTTTCCAGCCCAGGCACAGCATTTAGGGGCTGTGCTTCCATGACCCTTGAAAATGCCCATAAACACCAGCCGTCTCCAAGCCTGCTCTCTCCCTGCCCCACACAGGGGTGAACCCTGCACCCTCACTGACCAGAGGCAATGAGTAACCCAGTTACTTAATAACAAATTTAAGAGAACTCATCCGGGAACTCTGAAGTACCCTGGCTGAAAGGAGCAGTCACACATGTGAGGAGCCCCCAAAAACACCTCTCCCGGTCAGGTGGGAGCAGTTTACTGTCTGAGCTGTTCCAGACCCCGTGAGAACCCTGGGCAGAGGCACCTCCGAAGTCCCCACAGGAATAGGAAACAGGCTTATTTCCCAAGTGAGGGCAAGAAATGGCACCTTGGGGACACTGACAGCCAGGGACGTGAAGGGTCCTTAGGCTTTCAGAAACCCCTCTCCCTAAATGGCTGCCATTATTGCCCATCACTGTTAAGATCCGGAAACCTCCAGCTTTCTGCAGAAATTTCCAGCTACCCTCAGTCAGCTCCCACCAACCTCAGAGGTCCCTTTGGTGCAGACTCTGTGCTGCCAGCAAAGGAGGGGGAAGCTCAGCTTTTGAGGCAGGTCCCCATCAGGAACCACAGAGGACGAGAGGAGGCCAGACGCTTCCAAAGGCCAGGGGTGTGTAGGAGAAGGTCTTGAGACATCTCCCACACCCTGGACTGGCCATCCCTGAGACCACGGGAAGGGCATGTGATAGTTGGGCGGGGTCTGGGGTTAAATCCTCAGTAATCATGACTCCTCCTCCCCTGTGCACTGACACAATTGACATTTTGAATAGAAAGGTGTGACTTCATAGTGAACCAGGCTCGTATTTCACCTTGGTGGTTTCAGCCCGGTGCCCTTGCCTGCTGAGAACATCTTGATTCTTGATTCTGGCACTCCTGGCTGTGCCTGGGCGTGCTCATGTTTCTCCAACTCAACTAACAAACAGAGGGGACATGATCAATTGTGGACTGGACAAAGAGACACTGGTATAGTCATGAATGGAATACTCCACAGCAACGAGAATAAACACTCTACATCTCCACCCAACAATGGGGCTGAGCCTCACACACCTAAGGTGGAGAGAAAGAAGCCAGACATAAAAGAATACACACTGCATAATTCCATTTACATGAAGTTCACAAGCAGGCAAAACTGAACGAGGCAGCTAGAAATCAGGACCGTGGTTCTCCTTGGTGTGGGTGCACAGTGATGGCGACAGGACAAGGAGGGGATTTCTGGGAGCCGTTTATGATGTTCTCTTTCTTAATCTGGATGCTTGTTACACAGAGGGGTTCACTTTATGGCAACTCATCAAGCTTTACAGTTGTATCATGCTCACTTCTCTATGTTGCCTTTTGATAAAAAGTAAAAGAGAAGTAAGAACACGGTGGAGCCCAGTGGTTCTCAGCTAGAGATCTGTCCAGCGGGCCGGGGCATTAATTCAGCCCATCTGGTTTGTTCCATCAAGTGCTGACCCACTAGCCACATTCCATCTGCATTTCATTACCATTGTCTGCAATAATTTTACAGAACTTGTCAAATGCCTTGCTGCTGTCTATTCGGAGAGAAGGCTTCTGGGGTTGGGATGGGGGAGGTATAGGCTCTAAGGTGAGGGCTTGATGAAATGGAATCATTGGAATGACAATGGATGAGGTGGATTACCAGCCTCCCTAGGGAAGGGAGAGCAACCTAGGAGCTGCCTGGCTGTGCTACTGTTTAGAAACCAGCCATCTTGGGAGATGAGCCAATACGGGAGACATTCCCACACTCTGGGACTTTAGAGGGGGTGCAGGGACCATGAGGTGCCCATGTTGATGGACCTGGGGAGTAGGCTGGGAGCTTAAGAGGAATGTGTGCCTTCCCCCGGGCAGGGGATGGGCCCACAGGGACCAGCACACAGGGCTTTGAGGAACTTTCCCCCAGAGCCCAACAATGCTTACCCTGTGGGTTTTCTCTCAGCCACTCCTCTACCCTTTCGAAAATGGGGGGACAGCGTAGCTTTGGCACTTGGAGTTGACATCCTGTGATCTGTCATTACATTTGACCTCAGAATTTCCGTAATTCATAGGTTGACCTCCAGAAATCTGAGGAGCACTATCTCTGAAACTTTTTCTCATTTTTTAAACAATACCCATGATTAGAAGTATATTTTGATATGGTGAGTTAGCATACTGGTGCAAGCCCACCTATGCCCAGCTCTGGAAAAAAGTTTTATGAAACAATAGACTCTCTTATTCCTGTCATTCCAACCCATTCCATTAAAAAGAAAATGCATGACCTCATATGATCTCACTCACCAATGTGTCTGGCCCTGAAGTTGGAGAACGTTATTTTTAGAGCTCAGAGACCTGCACCCAATGTTCCCCCAGTGACACACAGGTGGCACCCCCATTTGTTCTGCTGATGGGGTGAATGAGGTTCAATCCCCTGTTCCACCCAGTGTTCCCTATGAGGCATCGGGAGGAAGCTGTTTAATCTAGAGTCCTTGAGGGAAATGGACAGAATAAAACATCTCATTTCACAGATGAGCAGCCGAGGCCCAGAGAGCACAAGGGACCCGCACAGGGAACTGGTGGAGATGTGACCTCTGGCCCCTCCTCCTCCCACAGGTTCTCAGAGCTGTGGGGCAGGAGACACCGTCATGAAGAGCTGAGGGCCTAATTGCAGCAGCAAATACCCACAGCTGGAGGTCTGGACTCGCTGAGCCCAGAAGGGCCTCCCCACAGCCCCAGCCCCAGAGTCAGGGCCTGGGGAGACACTGGCCACACAATTTTCCATCCCTGGCCTCAGTGCTCCCTACCCCACTGTGTGATTTGATGGAAGACCACTCAGGGAGAGCCAGGAGACCCAAGTGGCCAGACTCACTGCTCCAAACTGGTGCTGAGTGTGGGTGACAGAGCACTTGGCCCGGACACCAGGCCCCACCAATTCCTGGTGATCTTGGAGCAGGTTATCCATGCTCTTGGTGCCCTGGTTTTCCATCTGTGAAATGGGGATTATAACAGCGCCAGCATCCCTGGGCTGTTGTGACGGTTCACTACAATTATTCATGGAGAGCTCAGACAGTGCCGGGCACTCAGCGGTCATGTCTCCTCACACATTCGCCCTCTGCAAAGCCCACCCAGGCACAGACTCCCGGGCCAGCCCAGGCCTGGGCAGCGCAGCACTGACCGGATGATGAGGGGAGTCTTGGGCACTACCCTTCCCTTCTCCAGAGCTTTGTTTCTTCAGAAATGAGAGGAAGGCTAATTTCATTCAAAAATAAGTGAATTGAAAATAAGAGAGGAGGGCTCGGGCAGCCTTCCACTCAGACCCTCTGTCAGTGGGTGGTGGGAGCTGTGAACTCAGGCAGGTTGACTGGGGGACTCACTGTAGCAAAGATGTTTTCAAGGAAATGTTCAGGAGTGACGCTATCTTCCATGGTAACAGTGACCCAAGCTTCCAGGACGGAGGCGCTGAGGTAAAACAGGGAGGCTATATAGTGGTAGGTTGTGTCCTGCAGGGTCAGAAAAGGCCATCAGAGAGATAGGGAGCCTAGACGTGGAGATGTGGTGCAGCTGTGGCCCCAGCAGGGCCCTTCCACCCCACCTGTCCCCGCCCGGCATGGCTCAGGTCCCTTGGTCATCTTCTCCTACTTCCTTTGACTCCCCCACCCCATCCACCCATCACAACACTCCCAACCCCCTCCTCACAGAGGTCATTTGTCCCCCTGAGTTTTGTCTCAGTGGTTTGGGGACCAGAGTAAGGACTTCAGTGGAGAAGGGACGCTGCTTTCCCTTGAGGGGGGATCAAGTGAGGGGGGGCAACTTGGGATTGAATAGGTAGAAATTGATTCTGGACCTGAGAAGTGTCATCCATGGTCACAGTCCTGGTTCAGATGTGGCCTCCATGACCAGTGCAGGCAAGAGAGGCCCAGGTCATTCCACTGTTGTTTTCTGGTTCATTTTGTTTGGAGGGGCAGGGGGTTGCAGGTATGTTTACAAGCAAAAACGTACTAGAATGGGGTTTTGAGTAGCAGTAGTGGAGGTGATTTCACAAATGTAAGTAGAAGACCTTTAGAGAGAGGCCTGGACAAATGGCCCCCACCCCCTTCCAGGGGACATAAGGGGCAGAGGTCCCATGTGTAAGTTTCAACCCTCTTCATGGGCCTCAAGAATTTATGCAGAACAGAGACCATAGCCATCTCTCTCCCCCACCAAGCCGCTCTCTGGTGACCCGGCTTTAGAAGGCTGTGACTGGAGCTGGGCAGTAAGCAGGGCCTCACACAGGCAGCCACGGCCAGTCCCCAGGACCCTGCTCCCCCGAGATGGAACCCAGCCCTCCTGGACGATAGGAGGTGCCAACAGGCCCTGGCAGGTACAGGCGGGATGGGAGGGGGGTTGAGCTGCTGGTTACCCACGAACAAGGCCGTCCTGCAGGAGGAGGCAGAGCAGCCCCAACGGGATCAGACAGCGACAGCCACCCTCTGCCCTCACCTCCTCCTGACCTTGCTGCAGGAGCCCTGGGCTGCTGTGCACACTCGGAGCTGAAGGCCTGGCAGCTCAGCCTTGGAACGCGGGTGAGAGACGTCTACAGGGCAGCCTCACCCAGCGCTGGAGAAGCCAGCCTCCCAGGGCAGAGGGTCCAATACTACCCACCCCCTCAAAGACCCAGGAATGCGACTCACCTGTTTTAAACAAGGAATATTCCATTTATTGGGATCAGTTATGTAGAGGAAGAGCAGGGCAGTGGTGCCTATGAAACAGGACACAGACACGAACATCACCCAGCCCTGGATCAGGGGGAAGGGCACCAGGGACGAGGCGATGAGGATCCACACCAGGCCCCCAAAGACCTGCAGAGGGAAGGGGGGCAGGGGTGAGCATCGGACCAGGAGAGCCCACGCCCAGGAAGGGCCAGACCCAGAGGCCACGCTGGGGCACGAGGGGCAGAACACAGGAAGGAGGCAGAGAGCAGCGGGGGGCATTTTCCTCACCACAAATGACTCTCTCATCCCCCAAGGCTCTAGCCTGGGTCTCCCGTCTCAGTCTTTCCCAATCCTCTGCTTGCCTGCCTTTATTGACTTTTTAAGTACAATTTTAATTTTTTTATTTAACAGGCACCTAGGTCACATTTATATGCCAGGTGCTGTCCTAAGCACTTTACAAATTTTCACTCAGTTATTCCTCACACAACCCTATGAGGAAGGCACTGATCCATTTGTCAGATGGGGAAACTGAGGTCCGTGGGAGTTAAGTAATTCATCATCCCAAGAAAGAACTATGCGATCCAGTATTATCATTAGGAGGGCTAATTCTGAGATAATATCCTTCCTAGTATTTTTGACATAAAACTATCCTTTCCTCTATGAAATGGTAGTGACCAGAAGATTCTTTTGGTCTTTATTGGCAAAGTAAATTAGCCACACTATGTCACTAGTGTGTTCTTATAAAAGAATTGACCCCTTAAGTCCCCAAGTCCAGGGAGTTCTCTGAGGGCTGGGGCTGGGGCTGGAGAGAGGGCCCAGGTCAGCCCGGTCTCCTCGGGTGGCCGAGGGTGGGCAGGAGAGAAGCACGCCCCCGTCATTACCCAGAAGACAACCCAGCTGATGCTCACAGGGTCAGTGAGCCCCAGTCAAAGGGGAGAGTAGGGACAGACGTGGGGTCATCACACCCTCAGTGCCACAGTCCCGCTCCCACTGTGGACAAGCACACTCCAGGCTGGGATTCTCTGCACTTCTCTCCCCTTATCCTTGTCCCTCTGCATCCCAGTGACATCAGCTCAGCCCCACCCACTGTCCCCACCCGGACNGCCACAGTCCCGCTCCCCCTGTGGACAAGCACACCCCAGGCTGGGATTCTCTGCACTTCTCTCCCCTTATCCTTGTCCCTCTGCATCCCAGTGACACCAGCTCAGCCCCACCCACTGTCCCCACCAGGACAAGGACTGTGCTGGGAGTGGGCTGGGACATGGCTGGAGACGGCTTTGCAGCCAGAGGTTCCAGGGTACTGTTCACGTGCTCTCAGGGAGCCTGCGTTCTCCTTTGCAGCATTCAGCTCGAGACAGGTGTATCTGGTTAGTGACAAAATGGCACTGACCCTGACCAGGTGAGGGAGGGTGTGAGGGTCTCCCTGCTCACGCCTCATCCGGGGTGTGGGACACAGGGAAGGCCTGTCCAGCGAAAGTCAGTGTCTGAGTTGGTTACCTGACCCTCAGGGTCTCCTGTGAGAGGGCTGTGCCTAAACACGTGACTGAGGGACCAGATCCCAAAGGAACAGCTGGCCTTGCACATGGAGGGGGGAGCCCTCAATTATGGAAGCTCATGTGGGACCCAGCGGGCTAGAGATGCTTGTATGAGGCCAATGGACACGGCATTGAGGGACACTGAATGCCACATCGGGAAAATGGTTCTCTTTGTCACTGTCTTCAGTTTTCTGACTGAGGCAGGGAGAAGGGCTCAGGTGGAGCCAGGTGTCTGGACGCCCCTAGAACAGGAGCTCCAAGAACGGGCAGGCAAAGGTGATCTGGAGAAGGGCATGGTTTTATTTTTAAGGTAATAATATAGTCATTTTAGAAAAAATTTAACTGTAGAATACATAGGAGGTAAATGAATGCACAGGTGGTGCCTGGAAATTTTAAAATCGGAGAAGGCGGCTCTCAGAGCCTGATTTGCAGACTCAGATCACTGCACCTCCTTCAGCTCGATTCCTCCCGTGTGGCTCGGTCAGGAATCAAAGACGGAAAAGTGAGGGGAAGTCAGAGCAGTCACCACACTGAGTGTCGCCACCGAGTCCTGAGTGTGCACTAGCGAGTGTGGCCCCAGCTCTGGGCTGAGCTTCCGGCACCCAGTGCAGAGGGAAGCTTCCAGGTCAATCCCGACTCTCCACCTGCTGTGGGTGTGTGCTCTCACCAGATTGATGAAGACTGTGTGCCAGCTCCCCAGGAATGCACACTCTCTCTCTCACACATACACACACGTGCACACACACACACACACACACACACACACACACACTATTATGCAGCTTCCCAGGGTCTATGGAAGAATCTCTGTCCACAGGAGCAAAGTCCCCCTGTGCCCCATCCCAGCCCTGCCCCCTGGTACCTCAGGACCCTGTCCCCCTTGGGATGCACCACCCTGCAAAGGGCCTTTTAAAAATCACGCTGACTTTTCTTCTTTGTGTTGTTTTTCTATAGCACTGAGTTTCATAGTAAGAGGGTGGGGAGAAATTCTCTCTCTTTTAGACAGCTCTAATGAGAGATCATTCACATACTACACAGCTCACCCATTTAAAGTGACAATTCAATGTTTTTAGGATATTCACAGTCACGTGTAAACATCACCTCTAGAGCCAATTTAGGACATTCTCATCACCTCAAAAGGAACCCCGTGCCCTTTAGCTGTGGCTCCCCTCCCCTCCCATCCCTAAGGGACCAATGATCTACTTCCTGTCTCTATAGATCACCCTGTTCTCAACTTTCACATGAGTGGAATCACATAATAAAAGGTGGACTTGGGTGATGGGCTTCTTTCATTTAGCATAACGTCTTTCAAGGTGAGAAATTCACCCTCACGGGATTTTTATAAAATACCTCTACCCTCACAGCACACCACCCCGGCCATTCTCACCCACCATTTGGGGACACTGAGTGAATGTGTCTCATCTCTCTGGAGCCTCCAACAGAAAAGAGCTGAGAAACCTCTGGTCCCAGAGACGTTCTCATAGGAAACATGTCCCCAGGCCCCATCTGACCCAGAAACATATTTTAAGTGACACATCACGTGAAAGGAATGTCCTCAGCACAGA
>JABWHU010001435.1:3439964-3461489 GCA_014189135.1 Dicerorhinus sumatrensis harrissoni | reverse complement strand
CTCACCTGGCCTGCCCTTCTCCTCCCTCCTGCACAGAGGCAGCCAGAGGCAGAGGGGCTTCCCACAGCCCCCGACAGGTGGTCCCTGCAGATTCCCACCCAATCTCACAGCGACAGTTACTGACGGCGACAGCTGTTCTTCTGGACTGTGCCGGGGCCTGAGCCAAAGAGGACAGGCCAGCACGATCCATGTGTGCAAGTTCAGATCAGAGACCCCGCTGTGGGCAGCACCTCTGCTGAGTGTGCGTGTGCACATGAGTGTGTGCGTGAGCTCTGTGGCTGTAATTTCCACAACTAAAATGGACTTTTCCTGCTTTGTACTTTCTTTTACAAGAAGGAATATTACAGAAGCATGAAAATGAAATCATTTCAGCTATAGTTCTAGTGGCTCACCTCTGAAAAGAAGAAAATGACCTTCTGTGACATTGAGGCTCTTCTGGGAAACCCCAAGAATCCCAGCAGTTAAGGTACCAGCTGAACACAAACCCTGGCGATGATCAGACGGAGGAGGAGTGACAGGGACATGGTCTTCACGGCTCAGTTTGGTCCTGAGGATGGCGGTCTGTGGGGGTGTCCATCTAGATGCCTCGGCACCTCACTCAGTCTCTTTCCGGCTCTCCTGGTTTATCTTCTCAGGGGTCTGTGAGCTCCTTGAGGGCAGAGGCCATTTCTTATTCATCTCAGCATCCAGTGCCCAGCCTGTCAAAGAGCATCTGAGACTGGGTGCCGGGGAGAGGGGGACATAGGCCCTGATTCTGTGCTCTGTCCCTCCCCAGGTTCCCAAACTCTTCACACTCTGCTCATTTCAAATGACCTCCAACCAGGACCAAGGCCTCCCAGCTCCTTGGAGATGTGGCCTCCAAGCGGGGATGGGGGAGGCTGTTTCTGGAGCACCCCCCTCCTGGCCGCTGAGCTGGAGCCTCCCAGGAGCTCCAGTCATCAGGGAGAACACTGAGGCCCTTGGAGATGTGGCCCTGGGGCCACCCCCACCCCCACCCTCAGCCTGGAGGCCCCAACAGAAGACAGCACTTCCCACTCACTTGCTGGGAGACAACGAGGGTGTCGCTTAATACCTGCCACCTCTACTCACAGAGATCCCGATGGCCATGGAGAAACGTCCATGTGAGGGCTTACGTCCCATGAGGTTCTAGAGAATGTTGGCTATTATCATAATTACTAACATAAATTACTAATTTATTACTAACATGGAAAGTGTAATCCTGCCTATATGTGTGTCATGATGTGGGATCCAAAACGCTGATGTTTAGTTCTCAGAGAACTCAAAGTCCACAGATTGTCTAGGACACAAGGGCCCCAGGAGGCTCCAGTCACCTCCCTGAGTGTCCACCCCCTGCTCGGGAGGCCAGGGTGGCCAGTGCAGGCACAAGGACATACCATCCCTGCTGACCACCCACCTCCACCCCAAGCTCCTCATCCCTCAGGAGAATCATAGTCATAGCTCAGCGCTGTGAGCCCCACAGACTCCAGCCCAGCCCTGTCGCCACTCATCCCCAACCTGGCTGCTGCTGGCTCCTGAAACAAGGTTGCTTCAGGCCTCTAGACTCTTCCTTACGCTGTTCCCCATCCTGAGTGCCCTCCCCACCCGGCTGCACCTCATCCTTTAGATCTCCAGCCGGGGCGACTCTAGGCCAGGGAAGGGTATGTGGTTGACCATTGATCATTCTGGTGACTTTCTGGAGTCCTGTTTTCTAGGAGGCCCTTTGTAAATCCCTCCCCTCCACTTCCAGTTGGAGTCAGTGCCCTGTCACCCTAAGAGGTGAGCCCTCTGGTCCCCACCCCACCCCACTCCCAGGTTCCTGAGAGCAGGAGCCCTGCCCAGGGCAGGCAGGCAGCAGACACTCAGCAAACATGCACGCACTGGGACAAAACCTGTGAGTTTTGGCTGAAAGCAAACACCAGGCTGCTCCCAGAAGGCACGTTCCCCGGCAGGGCTCTGACCTTGCCCGAAGGTCTCAGCTTCTCCCACCCCCGTGTCTCCTGAATGCACACAGATGAGCCTGGCTCAGAGGGACCACGGGTTTGACTTGGGCCTGATGACCTGCCTCTCACTGCACAACAGTGGCCTGGGGTCTCCCTCCTCGCTGGTCTCCTCCACCCTCCTGTCCCCTCTCTAGGAGGAGGTGGTGGCCCCAGAGGGCCTTCAAGGTCATCTTTGCATGGCCCTCAGTCCATGAGAAGTAGACCGAGGCACAGAGAAAAGGCACGTGTACAGGATTGTGGGCATTAGTGCTGGCTGGGGCGGCCCCTCCTCAGATCCAGCTGCAGAATTTCAGCAACAGTAGGGCCAGATAACAGGGCTGAGGTCTGAAACACCAGCATAAACGTGTCTGTCAGGGGCACCAGAGGGGGACAGTGGGTTGGAAGTAAGGACTTGGAGGGCTCAGGAGTCATCTCTGCCATCTCCCTGCAGGCTGGCTGTGGCCTTTGCAGGTCCCCGTTCCTGTCACTGGTGCTGGGACAGAGCACTCAGTTTATAGTTTCATAGTTCCTGCCCTTTTAAATATGCCCCAAAAATGCACATTTTCCTGTAGTTCATAATAAGCAGATATTTCCAGATTTTCTATTCTCAATTGAGCCTAGTCCTAAGCATAGAGATCCAGTTCTATGCTAATTCTTTCTATATACTGCATCTGTTATTTCTAAGATGCACATTTTTTAATATTTTAACATCCATGATATTGGGATATGTCTTATAGTCAATGAGTTATAAACCATGGCAAAGTATAATCAGCAACTTTTTTCTTTCTGAGGTACATTCATTAAAATAGAGTATGTTGAGTTGTACAGTTTCAGATCCCTTTAAAAGTTACCTCAGTGGGACCTTCTAACAACCCTGTGAAATAGGAGGAGAAAGTCTTGTTTCCATTCTGCTCCTGAGGAAACAGTCCCAAGTGAGGTTCCTTTGGAGAAAGTTTGCGTTTGTGCTCTTGGACTTGGAGGATGATGTACGATTCACCATTTGTGCACATGTGTAAGAGGTCACCCCAGTTCCCTACTCCAGAATTGTATTAAGGTATAATATTTATGAAACACTTTGTCTTTTAGGTCAGAAATGTTTTCAATATGACAGCAAAAGAGGGAAGGAAGAAATCAGTCCGCTTCCTGGTCGCTGTGGGGAACGGCAGAGGAGCCGCAGGTGAACGGGGTGTGATGGTACACACGGTGCTGGTGGTGGTGGCAGAGGACAGGCGTGGCCTGGCTCGGCTATGGGGTCTGCGGGTTCATGCTGCAGCCAGGCGTTTCCTCCTGATTAAATCTGTTAGTGGTTTGGGCTCACAAGCCTTGTGGTAAATCCATGAACTCCCTTAGAGGGAAAAGATCTTCCTACATCTGCCCTTTCCTATGAGGACAATAGATATTTAAAAAGGCTTAAGACACCATTGTAATATGTTTAATAGTGAAAAATTAGGGAGAAAAAACATTAAATATTCAACAATAGGGACATAGTTACAGAGAGAGTATAGCCACACGTACTGTGGCCGTTAAAAAATTATGGAAAATCACTTACAAAACAATGCTATTAAAAACAAAAAAACAATTTCATGTAAGACTGTATAATATAATCCCAATTCTTGCTGTTTAATACAGTATGTTTAGGGGCCGGCCCAGTGGCATAGTGCTTAAGTTAGTGCGCTCTGCTTTAGCAGCCCCGGGTTCACATGTTCGGATCCCAGAAGCTCATCAATGCACCCCTTATCAAGCCATGCTGTGGTGGTGTCCCACATATAAACTAGAGGAAGATAGGCACGAATGTTAGCCCAAGGCCAATCTTCCTCAGCAAAAAGAGGAGGATTGGCAACAGACGTTAGCTCAAGGCTAATCTTCCTAACCAAAAAGAAAAAAAAGTATACGCAAAGAAAAAACTGGAAAGATATGTAATGAAAAGGTTAATAACGTTTACTCTAATTTGCCAATCATTTACATTTTCTTCTTTATACTTTTCTATAAAGTTTTCATAGTGAACATCTGTTTCTGAAATGTATACATGAATGTATAAGGGAAAGAAAACTGGAAAACTGTCTATTTAACCCATTTACTGACACTTTCAAAACAAGTAATGTGTATAGATAATATTTGCCAAAGGAAACCACTCTTAACAGTTACTTCTGTATCTTTCTTGAAATTCTGTATTCATATATCACCATATATCTTTTAAAAAATTGACACAAAGGGATATCATATCCATAATTTAGCACCTTGCTTTTCTTGCTTAGTATTATACCCAGAGATCTTTCTGTATCAGCATAAACAGATTCCCCCACATTCCTTGTACTGATTGCATAATGTTCCATTGTGTGGATAAACATAAATTTTGTAACATTTTCCCTATTGCTGAATATTTACATTGTTTCCAATTTTTTACTCTTTATAAAAAATAATGAACTTCTGTACACGTAATTTGTTGTACTTTTGCAAGTATGTTGATAGGGGAAATTTCTTGCTGAAATTACTATGTCCAAGTTCTATGCATTTTATTTTTTTGGTGAGGAAGATTGGCCCTGAGCTAACATCTGTTGCCAATCTTCCTCTTTTTTTCCCTGAGGAAGATTAGCCCTGAGCTAACAAACCTGTGCCAATCTTCCTCTATTTTGTATGTGGGTCATCACCTCAGCATGGCTGACAAGGGGTGCAGGTCCGCACCTGGGATCCAAACCCATGAACCTGCGCTGCTGAAGCAGAGCATGCCGAACTTAACCACTATGCCGTGGGGCCGGCCTCTATGTATTTTAAATGATGATGACTACTGCAGGATTGCCCTCCTAAATGTTGCATCAGTTTTTTTATCTGGACCCTCACCTCCTTGGGGCATGGGATATGATCAACCTTTACTGATTGTCAATATGATATGGGAAACATATCTCTTAGCTCTGATTTGCATTTCTTTAATTATATGAGTTTGGACACCATTTTACATGTTTATTGGCTGTTATCCTTTTTGAAATCTCTTCGTTCACGTGTTTTACCCATTTTTCTATTGGGTGATTGTTCTTCCTTATTGATTGGTATAAGTTCTTTGTAAGTTAAGGACATTAGCTCTTTGTCTATTATATACTTGATTTAGTTTTTAATTTTTTTCTGCACAAAGTTTTAAATTCACAGAAGTTTTAAACCTTCATATAGTAAGTTTATCAGTGTTTTACCACTTCTGGTTTAGTGTCTTGCTTAGAAAGCCTTCATCTGAAGATTATAAATAAGTTCACCCATATTTTCCTCTTGGACCTTTATGGTTTAATTTGTTTTGTTTAAACTAGGAGTTGGAATCCTCAGCCCCTTTTGTCCCATGTTCTCAGATGTCTTGCATATCTCATGGAGTAGTATTGTCTTATGTTACTTTCCTGTGTATAATTTAAACATAAAACACATTCTTCAAAATAAATAATGGTGACAGCATATAATGGAAGCATTTCCATTAACTTGTGATAAACTTCATTTCACAGGGTTAAGCATGCACAAACTCAAGAACCATTGATTTTATTTCCTGGTTAATTGAAATCTGAACTGCATTTGAAAGTTCCAGTGAAACTGTGGTTTTACTCTATAGCAGGGTATGTTTTTTCCCAACCTTTCTGGTTATTTTAATCTATTTTCAAAAATGTTCAAAACCACTTACCTTATCAATTTAGAGGATGGTTAGTTGTTTTTTATTGAGTACATTTAGTTTTATCTAGGGATGTACAAAAGATAGTGTTACGCATCTAACCTTTGATTTCATAGATAATTTCAGCTGTAATATTTCCCAGCTGCCCCAATACAGAGAAGCAAATCTTTGTAGCCTCAAGCTTTGTCATTCGTTTTGGGCAGCAGGTTTTCTGTGGGCAGAAGAAAAACAAAGTGCAATGAAATATTGTAGGAGCTGAAACTTAAAATGTGGCGAAAGACTTTATGTTCAAAATTTATGACCCTTTTCATATTTTTGCTTTTCCCTTACAGGTTTTGCCATTGGGAAAGCCAGACAACAGGTGGATGCTTTCAGAAAAGTATGTACATTTTTCCTTTGCTGACAGTAAAAAGATCAATAAGCTGTGTGCTAGACACCTCAGAACCACAAAAAAATAAAAATAGGAAGTCCCCGAGGCTTACTGTCAAAAGGTTACTTATCTCACGAAAAGTAGTTCTAGAAGTACTCATATTCTTTTGCATCATTTTTATCAGACTTGTGATTGTGACAAGATTATGAGACAGCCAGGAAAGCTTGAACACTGACAGAATGCTGAAACATACTAAGGCATTATTGTTAATTTTTTTAGGCTTGATACTGATATTGTGCTTATGATTATTTTAGTAAATCCTTAGCTTTTGGAAGTATATACTGAAATTTTTGTGTAAGTTTGAAATTTTCCATAATAAAATATTTTATGAAAGATATATTTTGAAATCTCTGAGAAAATGTAAATTCCAGCAATAGATTCAAAAAACATATTTTCCTTCCTTCAGGCAGAGAACAAAGCATCTGCACTATATAGAACGACACGAACACCATTCGAGTGAGTGTTAGTCTTTTCTTTTAAAATTCACAGGATTACACTTGTTTCATTATGCGAGGCAATATGTCTCTATACGTATGTTTGTGTTTCTCTGCTTGTTGCTGCGTTCTTACAAATAAACATGTGAAGTGTAGAGACAAACTTTCTCTCCTGAGAAGGTTAGTGATGAGTGAAATCAGAGTCTCTCCCTCGTCCTGGGCCAGTCTGTGCTGGCTGCTTGGGGTGGTATTAGCTGCTCTGTGATATTTGCAAGGGCATCAAAACTACACCCCTAATCCTTCTTGTGTTTATGTGTTTTCCCTCCAGTATTCCACGATATTTCTTTAACATTTAAAAGGACGCATATCAAGATGAAGAAACAACCCAGAAGTAACCAGAAAACTCATACTTGTTGAAGATACAGCAGAGAAATCTCACAGTTCCATCGTGTCATCTATTTTTGCTCACCTTTACTAGAATTCACTTTGAAAATACCAGAATCAAAAGGCCTAAGTTAGATTAGGTTTTTAGGTTAGGCCTGAAGAAGGTTGAGGCTCTCAGGGAAATAAAAAGTAGTCAACCTACCCAGACTCCCGTGAGCACCAGCATGTTCCAGGGTAATTCCAGGTGGGGAGAGCACATTATGAGTAGGAAATAGCAGCTGAGTGAGGAGGTGGGTTTGGATGAGTGGCAGCCTTAGTTCCTCCAGGAGACATCATTGACGCTCTTAGACGGTTCTGTTCTTAGAGCTCATTCGGTTCCAGTCATTTCTTCTCATCATCGGGTATTGATTGACCGTCTTCTGTGAGCCAGGTGCTACGCTTAGCTGTGCGGATGCAGAGATGGGCCTTCCTCCTGTCCTGTGGGAGAGCAGGCAGGCAGGCAGGCAGGGTTCAGGGTCCCGGGGCTGTGGCAGTCATGCCCAGTGGACCTGGAGTGTAGAATTCTTGAACATTCTGGTTTGTGTTTCACCTGTGGTTCCACAGTAAAAATGATTTCATATAACTCGAGGTATATCTTTAAGAGTTTGGATGAGATAAAGATAAAATATTATATTTAAATGTTTTATGTCAGAGCTTCTAGTACAGCTCTGCTAGAGCTATGGCATGGAAATAAATCAAGAAAAAAAATCAAATACAGTACTGATTGTGCTAGTAACCAGAGCTTGCCTTCTGCTTTAATTCATAATTAATCACTCATATGCCTGATAGAAACCACTTAGTTTATCATTAGAGAAATGACTGAGCACTCAGACATCAAGGTCTAGACCTGCACGGGGCCGTGTCGTAGTTACTGGCCTGAGTGGCTAATGAGCACTTGAGACGTGGCTACTGAGGTCGGCTGTAAGTGCCAAATACACAGCAGATTTCAAAGACTTAGTATGAAAAAAAGAATGCAAAATATCTCAAAAATGTTATTGTATTGATTACATGTTGAAATGATAATGTTTTGGACAATGGGTTAAGAAACTATATTACTAAAATTCATTTTATTTTTTTAACCTTTTTAATGCATCTGTGAGAAAATTTAAGATTACGTGTATGGCTTGCACATATTTCTGTTGGACAGCGTTGGTTTAGATACATTTATCTGAATGATTTTTGAAAGACTGAGACAATTTCAATTTAATTTATTTGCAGACGTTACCTTTTTTATCTTCCCTGTCATCTAATCAAAGCTATATTTTTTAGATTGCTGTATAGTTGAACCCATTTCCTGTGCATTGGGGTTAAATATTCTGATTTTGAAGCTAAAACAGTATGGTACGTTATAGAGAGCATTTCCTAAATTATGTTCCTCTGCATCACTATTTCTATGAGGAGATATTAACAGGTGCTACCCCAAAAAGGGGGCCGAGTGGGAAAATTGGATTAAGGAAAGTGGAAAAGATGTTTGTACGTGTGTGTGAAGGTCACAGTCTTTAATGCACTAGTGTGCATGTGAGTCTCCAGAGGGGGACAGAGAATGCAGCATTCCCAGACTTAACTAACCCTGGGACACTTCTGCCTTGTCTGCAGGACAGTACTTAACTCCTCACACAGCACTGCGAGCATTTCCTGTATAATACACACACACACATTAATTTGACTTTTATTAAACAAGTGTTCTTGGACACAGTCCCTGCCTGGAAGTCTTCACAATCCAAGTACTGTCCAATAATTGCCATACGACTGTGCCCACTATTATATGGATGTTTGTGCATGTGAAAAACAGTGGCTGCCAGTCATGGAGAGTCTCCTGTGGACCAGGTGCTTGCAGTACGCATGCGCCCCCTTGGGAGCTCCCCACCAGCTCCGCTCAGTAGGTGTCACAGAGAGGGGAGGACCTTGTCCAGTGTCATCCAGCAAGCAGTGGCAGGGGAGAGTCTGCCTCCCAGTTCCTTCCAAAGATCTGCCTTGCACTCCCTTGCACGTGTACCTCTCTCCAGGTGTGTGTGCATCTATACACATCTGTGCATGCACAGACACATGTTCTGTATGTGTTTAACTCCAAACACAGAAGAACAAACCACTCCATTGTTACCTGTCCCCAGAACAAGCAATTCTCTGCAACACCAGCTGGGTTTCCAACAATTTAACTCAATTCTGACACCATCTACCTGGAGATAGCGTCAGATCCCACAGGTTAACGGCTCAGTCCCACAAGACTGTCCCCACCCCCCTTCAGATGCCAGTTGCAAGTTGGATTGTCACCTGTGCTTCTGACTGATTGGCTATAAATCAGAGGTTCCCATGGCTCCCTCGTTGGTTCAGATTAATTTGCTAGAAAAATAGTTTTAATTTCCTAGGAAAACAGTTTATGTACTGTTTGCCAGTTTATTATAAAAGGACATGATAAAGGATACAGATGAACATCCAGAGGGAAGAGACGCACAGGGCAGGGCATGTGGGAAGGGGCGGAGCCTCCACACCCTCTCCGAGTGTGCCATTCTCCCAGCACCTCCACGTGTCCACCACAGGAGCTCTCAGAACCTGTACATTCAGGATTTTATGGAGGGTACGTCACATAGGCATGATCGATCATTAACTCCATTTCCAGTCCCTCTCCCCGCTCTGGAGAGTGGGACGTGGGGCTGAAAATTCCAAGCTTCTAATCGTGGCTTAGTCTTTCTGGTGTCCAGCCCCCATCCAGGAGCCATCCAGAGTCACCTCATTAGGACAAAAGACTCTGCCATCACCCAGGAAATTCCAAGGGATTTAGGAACTCTGCCAGGAACCTGAGTCAAAGACCAAATCTTAGAACAAAAGATGCTCCTAGTGTCCTTGTCACTTGGGAAATTACAAGGGTTTTAGGAACTGTGTGCCAGGAACCAGAGGCAGAGACCAATATGTATATTTTCTATCATCTCACACATTTCCTTTCTGCTTCAAGAACTTCTTTAGCTATTGTTTTAGGATATGTCTATTGACAACAAATTCTCTTAGTTTTCCTTCGTCTGAGAATGTATTTTCCTTTCATTCCTAAAGAATAATTTCACCAGGTAGAAAATTCAAGGTTGACAGTTTTTTTCTTTCAGAACTTGAAAAATGTGCTGCTTCCTTCAGGCCTCCATGTTTTTGATGACAAATCTGCTTTCATTTGAATTGTTTTCCCCTTACAGACAAGGTATTGTTTTGCTCTCTCTGCTTTCAAGAACATTCCTTTGTGTTTAGTTTTCTGAAGTCTGGTTGTGACATGTCTTGTGATGCATTTCTTTCAGTTTATTCTACTTGGGGCTTGCTCAGCTCCTTGAATCCACAGGTTTACCAATCTTTTGCAAAACTTGGGAAATTTTCTCCCATTATTTCTTCTTCTATTTTTTCTTAGCAATTCAGTGCTTTATAGTATATTCACAGAGTTGTACAACCATTACCACAATCAATTTAAGAACCTTTCATCACCCAACAAGAAACTCTGTACCCATTAGCAGTCACTCCCCATTACCCATTTTCCCAGCCCCTCGTAACCACTGATCTCCTCTCTATGGATTTGCCTATTCTGGACATGTCATATAGATGGAATCATACAATACATGGTCTTCTGTGACTAACTTCTTTCACTTAGCATATGTTTTCAAGGTTCATCCATGGAGCAGCATGCATCAGTATTTCATTTTATTTCCAAATAATACTTCATTGTATGGATACACCACTTTTATTTTATCCATGCATCGGTTGACAGACATTTGGGTTGTCTCTACTTTTTGACTATTATGAATAATGCTGCTATGAACATTTGTGTACAAGTTTTTGCGTGGACATATGTTTTCTTTTGAGTATACACCTAGGAGTGGAATTCCTGGGTCATACGATGATCTGATGCTTAACTTTTTGAGGAACTGCCAAACTGTCTTCTACAGTGGCTGCACCACTTTACATTCCCACCAGTGAGGGCTATGAGAGTTTCTTCACATCCTCGTCAACATTTATTCTGTCTTTTGGTGAGAGCTGTCCTAGTGGGTGTGAAGTGGAATCTCATTGTGGTTTTGATTTGCATTTCCTGAATGGCTAATGATGTTGAGCATCTTTTCTTATGCTTAGTGGCCATTTGTTTATGTTCTTTGGAGAAATTATTTAGATCCTTTCCCCATTTACAAAATTGGGTTATTTGTGTTTTTATTGAGTGTAATAATTCTTCATAGATTCCAGATACAAGCCCCCTATCAGATGTATGACCTGCAAAAGTTTTCTCTCATTCTGTGGGGTATATTAGTATTTTCTTATTTCTTTGAATATTTTTTAACCCCACCCATATCCTCCTTCTGGGATGTAGATGACACAAATGTTAGATCTTTTGTGATAGTCCCACATGTCCCTGAGGTTCTGTTTATATTTTTTCTAGTCTGTTTGCTCTCTGTTGTACAGGTTGGGTAATTTTTATAGTTTTATCTTCAGGTTCAGGGTCATTGATTATTTTCTCTTTCCTCTCTATTCTGCTCGAGCTGATCCATTCAGTAATTTTATTATGGCTGGTGTATATTTCAGTTCTAAAACTTCTATTTACTGCTTCTTTTATCTTCTATTTCTTTGCTGAGATTTTCTTTTTTTACTGCTTCAAGCATGTTTTTAATTGTTCACTGAAGCATTTTTATGGTGGCTGCTTTAAAATCTTTATCATACAATTCCAACATCTGTGTCATCTCAGTGTTGGCATCCTTTGACTGTCTTTTCTCATTCAAGTTGAAAATTTCCTGATTCTTAGTATGAGTGTTTTGGCTGTATCCTGGACATTTTCAGTATTATGTTATGAAATTCTGGATATTCTTTAAATTATGTTTTAGCAGGCCTCCTCTTGACTGCTCCAGAGTGGAATGGGGGTGCTGCCTCCTTACTGCCAAGTCGGAGTAGAAGCCCAGGTTCCCTATTCAGACTCCCATCTAGGCTTCCCTTCTGCCTGGAAGCAGGAGGAGCACCCAGTGGCATATGGGGCAGGGAGAAGGCCTTGTGAGGCTGGATGGGGGTGAAGGTTCTCAGCCTGTGACATCATCAGATAAGGATTCCTTTTCTGTGATATTTGGCTTAAGTAAGGAGGGTAGTTATTGTCTAAAAGTTTTCTGTCTTGCTAGGTTACCCTCCCTCCTTAAATATCTAAGAAATATCGAGACATTGAACTTCAGGTGACAAAGGAGAGTGACCCCTTAGAGATGGGAAACAAATAAAATTATCCCCACTTACTATCTGGAGAAAGTCCAAGGCTCCAGGAAGGGTCATCCCATCAGGACCTGGTGGTCTCCCCGTGTTGAGGAGATGGAGTTGGGAGTCAAGGGCAGTCAAAGTGGCTAGAGTTCAGAGGGGAGAATTCCTTAGAGGAGAGAGCTGCACAGCAAGGGAGCTGAGGAGATCTGCAGAGGGTTCCCATCAAACATTGCATTGTGTACTAAAGAGTGAAGGCCTGTGGGGAAACTACCCAAGACCAGGGAAAGACCCACCCAAAGGATTAGAGAGAACAGTGTTTGGAGCTGAAAATAGTGCCTGTTTTCAAGAGCCATAGTAGACAACCTTGTAATTCATGTGGCATTGGAAGAGTCCTAAGAAGAGTCTTGCCCTGACTCTTAGGGTTAATTCTTCCCTAAGAATTCTTCCCTAAGAATTAACCCTATACTAAACCTACCTGTGGTCCCAACTCACAAACCTTAAAAGCAAGACCCAACTGGAACACAACTGTTTCCAAGTAATTTAACTGTGTTCCAGAACAAAGCTCAAGAATATTTATAGGAATACAAAAAATATCTAACATCCAATGAGGTAAAATTCACAATGCCTGGTCTCTAATAAGAAATTGCCAGGCATGCAAAGAAGCATGAAAATAAAATCCATAATGAGGGGGGAAATAAGCCAATTGAAACTGACCCGGGAATATCACAATGATAGAATTCATAGACAAGGACATTAAAACAAATTAGTAGACAAGGACTGTATTCCAATATGTTCAAAAAACTAGGAAAAAAAAACATGTTAAGAAGAGAAATAGAAGATATAAAACATGTAAATTAAGTTTCAAGAGATGAAAACTTCGATATCTTGAAAACTTCGATGAATGGGATTAACATCAGGTTGGACATTGCAGAAGAAGAGATGAGTGAACTTGAAGACAAAGCAACAAAACAATACTCAAAATTAAACAGAGAGGAAAAAGACTGAAGAAGAAAGGGCCAAGGGAGGAATAGAGAATTAGAGAGCTATAGGACAACTTCAGTAGCCAAATATATGTATAACTGGAGTCCTCGAAGAAGGGAGGTATGAAAAAATATTTGAAGAAATAATCACTGACTTTTTTTCAAATTGATGACAACTATAAACCCACAAATCCAAGAAGTTCAATGAACCCAAGCACAAGAAACATGAAGAAAATTACACCAATGCATATCATAATCAAATTTCTTTAAACCAGTGATAAAGAGGAAATCTTAAATGCAGAAGAGAAAAAAAGACATTAAGTACAGGGGAACAAAGAAAGATGGCTGCAGATTTCTCATCAGAAACAATGCAAGCTCTAGACAGTGGACCAACATCTATATGACTGAAAGAAAAACACTGCCGACCTAGAGTTTGTTGCCTAGTGAAAATATCTTTCAAAAATGAAGGCAAAATGGAGGGTTTTCTAGACATAATAAAATCTGAAAGAATTCATCATGAGCAGACCTGCACTGTAAGAATTGTTGAAGGAAGGTCTTCAAACAGAAGGAAGATGATAACAGATGGAAAGAAAGGAATGAACACTAGAAAGAGTAAATTCATAGATAAATATACATATATGTGTATATATACACACACACATATATACTTTTTTAAATTTAAATATATTTAAAACAACATTGACTATTTAAAACAAAAATAATAGCTATGTATTATGCGGTTTTAAACATTTACAGAGAAGTATGATGACAATAGCACAAAGGCCAGGAGGGGAGAAATGGCAGTACGCTGTCATCTGGTTCTTATGTCTGTGAAGTAATATAGTATCATTTCAAGGTAGATTGGTTAAGTTAAAGATATATAAAAAAAAAAAACCACCCTAAAGGAACCAATAAAATGACACGGAGTGACAGCTATTAAGCCAACAAAGTACATAAAATGCGATGTTAAAAAGAAATCAATCTGTAAGAAGGCAGGAAAAGGGGAACAAGAAACAGATGGGTCAAACAGAGAACAAGACAGAGGCGGGTAGATTGGAACCCAACCGAATCCATGATCACATTAAGCGTAAATGGTCTAAACAGGTCAATTGCATCCAGTTGATTGATGGTGCTCTTGAGTTCAACCATTTCCTTACTGATGTTCTGCCCGCCTGATCTGTCCATTTCTGATAGAAGGGTGTTGACGTCTCCATCTATAATACTGGATTCATCTACTCCTCCTTACAATTCTATCAGTTTTTGTCTCACATATCTTAATGATCTGTTGTTAGGCTCATACACATTAAGGATTGTTATGTCTTCTTGGAGAATGGACTCCTTTATCATTGTGTAATGCCTCTCTTTACCCCTGATAATTTCCTCTGCTCTGAAGTCTGTTCTATCCGAAATTAATACAGCTATTCCCACTTTCTTTTGATTAGTGTTATCATCGTGTATCTTTTCTCATCCATTTATTTTTAATCTATATTTATATTTGTATATTTATGTTTAAAGTGGGTTTCTTGTAGATGACATGTACAGTCATGCACCACATAATGATGTTTCTGTCAATGACGGTCCTCTAAGATTAGTACCATACAGCCTCGTTGTGTAGTAGGCTATACCACGTAGGTTTGTGTAAGCATACTTTATGATGTTCACACGACGACAACATCACCTAACAATGCATTTCTCAGAACATATCCCCATCCTTAAGCAATGCATGACTGTAGTGGGATCTTGCTTTTGGATCCACTTTGACAATCTCTGTCTTTTAATTGGTGTATTTGGACCTTAACACTTAAAAGTGATTATTCATATAATTGGATTAATGTCCACCATATTCTGTTTTCTATTCATTGCCTTTGTTCTTTTTCTTTACAACAATTAAAGCTGTGATAAAATATATATAACATAAAATTTACCATCTTAACCATTTTTAAGTATACAGTTCAGTGTTATTAAATGTATTCATAAGTGTGCAATCATCACCATTATCCATCTATAGAACTCTTTTCATCTTGCAAAACTGAATCTCTATACCCATTAAACAACAACTTTCCATTCCCTCCTCCTCCAGACCCTAGAAACCACCATTCTAACTTTTGTCTCTCTGATTGTATGACTACTCTAAGTACCTTATGTAAGTTGAATCACACAGCATTTGTTTTTTGTGACTGACTTTCACTTACCATAATGTCCTCAGGTTCATCCATGTTACAGCATTTGTCAGAATTTCCCTCCTTTTTTAGGCTGAATAATATTCCATTGTATGTACATTTTGCTTATCTACTCATCTGTTGGTGGATATTTGGGCTGCTTCCACATTTTAGATACTGAATAATGTTGCTGTGAACATGGGTGTACAAATAACTCTTTGTGACCCTGCTGTCAATTATTTTGGGTATATGCCCAGAATTGGAATTGCTGAGTTGTATGGTAATTCTATATTGAAATTTTTTTTTTCCTGAGGAAGATTCGCCCTGAGCTAACACCTGCTGCAAATCTTCCTCTTTTTTTTTTTTTTTTTCGTATTTGAGTCACCACTACAGCATGGCCACTAACAGACAAGTGGTGTAGGTCCATGCCTGGGAACTGAACCCAGGCCACCAAAACAGAGCATGCCGAACTTAACTACTAGGCCACCGGTCCTTGCTCTTGAAATTTTTGAGGAAGCCACCATCTTATTTTCCACAGTGATTATACCATTTTACATTCCCAACACTGCAACTGATTGTCTGTTGACTTTGTATCCTGCCAGTTTGCTGAATTCATTATTCTAAGTCTTTTTGTGGAATCTTTAGGATTTTCTACATATAAGATCATGTTGTCCACAAAGAGAATTTTACTTCTTCCTTTCCACCTTGGATGCCTTATATTCTATACATGAACATGAACAATCAAAAGGAAATTACAAAAACAATTCAAATTAAAATAGGATCAAAAAGAATAAGATACTTAGGAATTACTTTAACCAAGGAAGTTAAAGACTTGTACACTGAAAACTACAAAATATTGTGAAACTAATTAAATAAGACATACATAATGGAAATAACCCCCAAGTTCACGGGTTGGGAAACTTAATATTGTTAAGATGTCAACAGTGTCGAAAGTAATCTATAGATTCAATGCAATCCTTATCAAAACTCCAATGACATTTTTTTTGCAGAAATGCAAAAACTCATCCTAAAATTCATATGGAATCTCAAGGGACCCCGAATATCCAAAATGATCTTGAAAAAGAATAAAACTGGAAGACTCATATTCCTGATTTCAAAACTTACTACAAAGCTACAGTCATCAAAACAGTGTGGTGCTGGCATAAAGACAGACATGTAGACCAATGGGATAGAATAGAGAGCCCAGAAATAAACCTTGACAAATATGGTCAAATGATTTTTGACAAGGGTGCCAAGACCATTCAAGGGGGAAAGGACAGTCTTTTCAACACATGGTGCTGGGAACACTGGATACCCACATGCAAAAGAATGAAGTTAATCTCTTACCTAACACCATATACAAAAATTAAATCAAAATAAATCAGAGGCCTAAATGTAAGACCAAAACTATAAAACTCTTAGAAGAAAATACAGGGCAAAAGCTTCACAACATTGGATTTAACAATAATTTATTGGATAGAAAACCAAAGGCATAGGTAACCAAAGAAAAAATAGACAAACTGGACTTTATGAAAATTTTAAAATTTTGTGCATCAAAAGACACAATCAACAAGGCAATTGCACAAAATGAGAAAAATTTTTTGCAAACCATATATCTGATAATCGATTAATATCCAGAATATAGAGAGGATTCCAAAAACTCAATAACAGAAAAGCAAACAATCTGATTCAAAAGTGTGCAAAAAAGTTGAATAGATATTTCTCCAAAGATGTGCAAATGGCAAACGAGCACATGAAAAGATGCTCAACATCACTAATCATTAGGGAAATGCAAATCAAAACCACAATGAGACATCACCTCACACCCATTACCATGGCTACCACCAAAAAAATAAAAATAAAAACAGAAAATAACCATTGTTGGAGAGGATGTGGAGAAATTGGAACCCTTGAACATTGTTCAGCATGAAAAGATGCTCTCAATAATTAGGGAAATGCAAATTAAAACCACTAAGAGGTACCACTACACTCTTATTAGAATGTCCAAAATTAAAAATTCTTATACCAAATGCTGGTGAAGATATGGGAAAACTGTCACTCTCATGTGTTGCTGGTGGGAAAGTAAAATGGTGGAGCCACTTTGGAAAATAATTTGGCAGTTTCTTAAAATGTTAAAGACACACTTACCCATATAACCTGGCCATCCCCTTCCTAGGTATGTGTCCAAGAGAAACAAAAGCCCCTGCCTTTACCAAGACTTGTATAGAGATGTCCACAGCAGCTTTGTGTGTAATAGACAAAAACTGGAAATAATGCAAATATATTTCAACAGGTGAATGTACACACAAATTGTGTTCTATACAGATAGATTACTACTCAGCAATAAAAAAGAATTAACTATTGATACACAACAGGGATGCATCTCAAAATAATTATGTTGAGTGAAAGAAGGCAGACAAAATGACCACATACTGTACGATTCCATTTATATAAAATTCTAGAAAGTACAAACTAATCTATAGTAACAGAAAGTAAATCAGCGGTTGCCTGGGGATAGGAGAGGGGGGAGGGGCAGGAGGACGGTGACAAAGGGGCACAAGGGAACTTTTGTGGTAATAGATCCTTTGTGATAGATCTTGGTTGTGGTGATGGTCTCACAATGTACGCATGTGTCAAATCTTACCAAGTGTGCGCTTTAAATATGTGCAGTTTGTTATTTAAAACTCATTGACACTGTTAAAAAGTTATGGTCACAACCGCCAGGGGGCAGGGAGCGCTCCCCGAGTGCCCCTGTTGTTGAATGAGGCAGAAGCTGATGATTCCAGCAGAAACCCAGCTCTCCTCTCAGAGAAATATCTGCAGTTGGAAATGCTGGCCGACCACACTGGAAAATCACCTCCATCTGAAATGCGAGACGCAGGATCCCCAGGGGCTATAAGCCCCTACTGGCAAGTGAAGCTTCCAGATTTGTGCTATGAAGACTGTCTTGAAAGAATCACATTTGCTTCTCTTCCTCTCATGAGGGGTTTTAGAACTTCTTTCAGCTGCGTGTCACTGCATTCAAAGTGAACTTTATCACAAGACCAAAGTGCAGTCAGGGTCCTGGGGCGGCTGCAGGAAGCACGTGGGATCCCGAAACTATAGCTTGAAAGTCCATCAACTTGCTGTGTGACATCAGTCAAGTTGCTTAACCACTTTGTCCACCACCAGCCCCCAGTCTCAGCTCTCTAAAAATGAGGGATGAGCTCTACGTGACCTGAGTGTTGTGTATAAAACCCATACGACCCCCCAGTGCAGCCCAGGGCCCGTATAGCTGCTGGAGGAGGGAGGGCAGCCTGCAAGCCAGGGACACAGAGGAGAGAGCGGTGGCTGGTGGGCTGCAGGGGACAAAGGGCAGACCAGGGAGTGGAGCCTTCTGAGTCGGGTGTCCTGGAGACTGTGGTGTGTAAGGCAGAGCCAGCTTCTCTCACAGTCCAGCACCGCTGCTGCTAAGAGGCTCATCCTTTCAGAAAAAGGCAGCACTTGCCAGCAAGTGTGAACTGGGTAGAGGGAGGAAGATGCCTCCCTCTGAGACTCCTGGGAGCAATTAGCTGTCTTTACTCTGTAACCCAAGCCAGGCAAGGACACTCCTGCCTTTTTCTCGGTGCTAAGTAGGTGACTCCAGACCCTCAGAGACTTGCTCATTGCTTTGATGGTGAGACCCTCATTCTTACCAGAATGTTGTGTGGCGTGTACGTATGTCCTGTGACTTGAACAGTGTTTTACAATGAGCGTGGCTATGGCTGACATTTCCTGCAGGAACGAGCCTTTGTTCTGTTTTACCAGCCACTCCCCACCCCCGGGAAAGTCTGAGCTGCTGGTGGTTTAAGGAGGGATCTGTGCCTATCCAGACGCCCCCTCCCGACACGGCGCTCTCTGAAGGGGGAAGTGGGTCAGGAAGCCACACGTGCTATTTCCTCTGGGAACACCACCATCTTCTCTCTGGGTTAGGCACCCGAGTGTCAAGAGAGAGCTGAGGCCCCAGGCACACACGGATAGGGGACACCCACCCCTGCCAGAGTGAGCGGCACAGAACTCTGATGACTGTGGTTGTTAAACACCATCTTTAGAAAAAACCCATGAGCTTCACGGTCAAGCACCAAGTGGGACACACCGATGGGGTGACACTGGAAAGCTTCAGGTGTTTTTGGAAGGTTCTCACGTTGATGTGCGGTGCAGAGAGCCTACAGATTCAAGAACAGGAAGAAAAAACCTTTTTCTTCTTCAAATGGGAAACTGGGTCCAGCCCCTGCCGTGTATTCAATAAACGAATAATAAAGACAGCTGTGTGGCCTGGGCCTGCTCTCCCTTCCTCAGCCTCAGTTTCCCCATCTATAAAACAAGATGATGGACCCAGTGATCACTAACTTCAGGCTCACGGGGGACAGAACTTGATACTCACTGGGCACAACCCTGTGTCACAGCCCCCTCACTCTGGAGACTGACACATCCATGGCGCCCCCCTGGAGCTACCTGCCTGAGCAAACAGCTATAGGCCCTTAGCTTACGGTTCACCCTTGGCAGTGGAAAGAAAGCTGCCCCCGCCTCATGGGGGTCCACGGGGTGCCCACACAGCAGGGCTATATTATTTTTGTCTCCTCTTATCCCTGGAGATCAGTTCAATTCATGTCTAGTAAACATAAACTATGAATCTCTCTGTAAGAACACTGCAGATATAACTAAAGATCAGGGTCAGATTTTCATCTTACAAATGCAGCTGCTGCTGCAGAGGTGGTGCTGACCCCAGGCCCATGGGGACTCAACTCTCAAAGACTCATGTTAGCAAACTCTCTAAGAGCATGTCACCCACAGGGCCAGGGAGAGAGGCTCAGCACGTGTTCTCTCTGTTCCTGAGGCCGGGCCTGGGAGAAATCTCTGGGACAGATGCCAGGGGGCTCATCCCATCAGCATGGCCAAGGGCATTCCTTGAGGCAAACAGAGGCCCATGAGCCAGGTTCTCTGTGACTCGCAGGAAACCCTTCGATGCATCTGTCCTTTGAAAGGGGAGTTTAACCTCACTCAGGCCCTTTGCTAATGCTGGGACCACAGCTGTCTTCAGAGGAGACCCCACAGCTGCATCCTTCCTTATGTTCCCTTGGTGACCAGCTCTCCCGCCACCTGCAGTCTCTTCCTGCCTGGATGCTGTCCTGCCCCTTCCAGAGGCCCCACAGGGACTTGGGTGGCACTGCCCTTCTGGGTCCCATCCTTCTCCTAGGGAGCAAGGCTTCCACTCCAGCCTCCAGCCGGCCTCACTCAACTCCCTGGGGGCCTTATCCCTGTTTACCCCAAGCCCATAGGCTGTGACCAGGCCACAAAAACCCTCACCCTCTGCTCCCAGGGTTGGGTAGGGCCTCTCTCCTACCAGAGGCATCCCGGCAGCCCTCAGACTGGCAGCCCCTACCCCAAAGCTGGCAGCCCCCAACAGAGCAAGAAACCGCTCCCACCACCGGGTCCCGTCCGGCCCTTCCTTTCCCTCCGTTGAAATAAACACAACCTGAAGGAATTCCTTGTTATTACGCCAGGCAGCAGGGAAGACAGCTGCCAAAGGAACTGCCTCCAAGTGCCAGAGCAGGAAAGGATTTCACAGGGTTTGGGGATGAAGGCTTCTGAGAACAAAGGGCAGAACTTCTGAGAATGGAAACAGGAGCAGCGTTCTAAGCATTCTGTCCTGCAGGTTTTAGCAAAATGTGATAATGGTTGACATGAGCAAGAACAAAAGGACCCCAGATGTTTCCTTGAGAAGGCAGGAGTGATTATTCCTCAGAAACTCTGCAGTTACTCAGGGCCAAATAGAAGTCCCAGCTGGGGTGAACGGGGCTTGGGGAAAATGCTGTGAGAACAGGGGGATTCGAGAGAGTTCAGGAGAATACAGTCTTTCAGCTCACACACACGCACCTCTGATGTCCTGTGTGCTCTCAAGATGGTGGCATCGTCAGGGCTTCCTGTGCCCTTGGGATTCACAGAAACCAAGGCTGATCTCAGCAGGGAGCCACACGGGACTTTCAGCGGCCATCCAATTGAGCCTGTGAATCAGACACTCACCAGGTCACCCGAAATAGCTTGTCACACCTGGGGAAGGGCCATGAGGATGGCTAGGTAATCTCACATACTCTGCCCTGTGCATCTCCCATCTGGATGTTCATCTGTATCCTTTATCATGTCCTTTTATAATAAACTGGTAAACAGTTTTCCTAGCAAATTAAAACTATTTTTCTAGCAAATTAATCTAAACCAACAACGGAGTCATAAGAACCTCTGATTTCTAGCCAATCAGTCAGAAGCACAGG
>JABWHU010001435.1:3413366-3437874 GCA_014189135.1 Dicerorhinus sumatrensis harrissoni | reverse complement strand
TATTTGATGATACACTGGGTTACTATTAATTTTTTAGGTATGATAATAGTATTGTGGGGTATTTTTTAATCCTTGTCTTTTAGAGATACATACTGATATATTCATGGATGAAATAAAATGATGTCTGAGATTTGGTTCAAAATAACTGGGGCTGGGTGGGGGTGCTATTGAGAAACAAGATTGGCCACAAGCTGCTAACTGTTGACACTGGGTGAGAGGGCCATGGGGAGTCACTAGAGAAGGCAGCCGTGAAGTCTGGAAACAGGCAAATGAATGTAGTAGATGGTTATGGATAGAACATTAAAATACTGAGACGTTCAACCTCCTGTTTCCAGACATTATGGCCACCTTGTATTCTTCTCTCTAATTCTCCGTATGTGTGAAGTTGGAAAAGAGATGAGCTGTTTGATGAAAGCAAAATAAAATAATTTAAATTGGTGTGTCTTACTATCGAGGGCATGTTGCTTATATTGGTGGCATTTTTTTCTTTCTGAGTGGCACGTTAAAATAATTCAACTTTTTTGTGGCTGATGGCGTTTTAGAAGAGATGATATGTGGTAATTCCATCAGAACACTCAGAGTGCTAACATAAATCAAAAATATCACACAGAAGAACAAGTCTACATGATCATAAACATGACCTATCTAGAACCAAAACCTTACTTACATCACACAATTACACCTCTAGCAATAAGTTTGGATTTAGAAGTGCTTTTGAAGGATGTTTTCGATGGTAGCAAAACAGACACACACACAAAGCTGTTCAAAACAAGACCTTTAAGCAAAGCTTTCTTTTTCTTTTAATTAATTTTCCTGTTTTAAACAGACATGTAAAATTAGTCCGTGGATCATTTTATTCAGAAGCAGCCCTTGCACTAAGTGTCGGAAGCCTGTCAAATTCCTCAGCAAACGGAGGTCAGCAAGTGGAGTCTCTTGAGCCTGGCTGTCTTTCTGCTCGTCCAGCTCTGCGAAGGTCCCCTCATCCCTTCAAGGGACAGGCCGCCCCTGCTGAGCAGGTAGGAGGGCAGCCCGGGAGGAGGGGCCCGTGCAGTCACAGGCCTCCGTCTCCGCTGTGGAGTGGGGTGACTGAGAGCCCAGCCCAGGCTGAGGGGCCAGCTGGGCAGAGGGCCAGGGCTCCATCCACGTGGAGAAATACCCTGGCACATTAATGTTCGTGGTTCCTACTAACTGAGGTGTCCGTCTGAACGACCTGCGCAGGTAACGTGAGGACTGACCGTGCTTCTATGAAAACAGCTCTCCTACGTGGAGGCGCTCCAGGGGCTTCACCCCAGGCCCAACCGGAGGGACTAAATTAGGAAACAGACCTTGTCCTTTCACTTTACATGTCTGTATTGTTGGAGTTCTAGAACAAGCATGCATTCTTTTCACAATAAACACAGATTGTAACTACTGGCCTTTAAAAATACTTAATTTTGAAACTTCAAAACACCCATGAAGTATTTTCTAAAGGCTAATTTTCATGGACTAACTCTTCAGTTGGGTTACCTAACCCAGCGCAGCCACAGACAGCAAAGAATGCCCGAGTCCCCAGGGGGCCCCAGGAGAGCAGCTCCAGGAGGCGCCCAGGACATCATGGTCTCAACACACACAAGTGAAGTACAAACTAGATCTTCTGTTTCAGACCCCAGGGACAAGTTACCTGGCGGGAGAGCCCATGGAAGAGGCCCCGGGTGAGGTTGAGCATGTTCATGGACCCCGAGACCTTGGCATACATGTCTTTGATGCCAATGAGCCGGCAGATGGTGATGATGGCCCGGTGGCAGCGGAGGCCATAGCCTAGAAAAGGGAAAAAGAGGAGTCAGTCACCCTGCTGGCTTTCACACCTCTTCAGGCTCTGGGCTTAGGAGACACTGGTTCACATTCTTTCATCACTTCCCAGCTGGGTGACCCTTGACAACTTACTTAACTTCCATGATGACACTTATTTAAATGAGATGTTATAAGGATTAAAGAAATAATATATATAATTTTCTTGAACACATGGGAGAAAACACAGGGCTGTTATGAAAATTCACAGAGATGCCTGAGGTTCTGGGCACCCCACGCCCACGTTAACTGAGGATTGAGGGACACATCTGTTCTCACCCTCCTTGAGTGCTCAGGTGCCCTGGGCAGAGACGTCCACTTCCTCCTCCTGGAAAGACTCCTATTTTGGTTTTGGTAACGCCCCCTCTCCTGGACTTTCCCACAGCCACAGACCCGGCCTTCCCACCTCCTTGCTGGCCTCTAAATCTTGGGTGGTCTCTCTCCTGCAGCCACTTGCCCTACTCTTGTCTACCTGCCATCACTTCTCCAGGAAGAACTTTACAAAACAAACCAACTACATCTCTCCCCATTTAAAGCCCTTCACTTCCTGCTGTTCTCTGAATTAAAGTAAAATAACTAATACAGATCTCCATAGCCTACAAAGCCCTCCATGACCTGACATCTCGCTGACCTCATCCAGAGACACACCCTCCCCCTGCTGGCTTTCCCACCTCAAGGACGTGCACTTGGTGGTTCCCCTGGCTTGTTCCCCGGCACGGCTACTTCTCCCTTCAAGATCTCACTCAATACCTCTTCCTCAGGGAGGCTTTCTCTGACCACGCTACAGAAGGTGGCATCCTCCCCAACCGCTCCTCCCAAAACTCAGCATCTCCATTGCTGCTTTCAGGACTTTAGTGGAACTTGTTGATCCAATGTTTCCCCTCAGTAGACTGTGGGCTCCGAGGGCTGGATATTGTTTCTACTGTATCCCCAGAGCCTAGGTCTGTACCTGGCAGATGCAGGTGGGAGTGAGAGAGACAAAAAAGCCCCAAGTTTAGACTCTAACATTTTGATTAGCCAGACATGAAACTCAGCACACACCTCCCTGCTTTAAGGCAGAAGATCTACTCCACAAGCTAAACATTACTGGCTTTCTAGTTTCCGATTTTTAATGGTAATTCAATATATGTGTGTGAAAACTGTATTTGGATACAAGTACATAACATATTCTTACCTAGAGCTGTCCCTATTACTTGAAAGGACCAGTTAAATGTGGAGTCCATACCTATGCCAGATCATGTGAGAACTGGGGACTTTAGAGGGTAGCTAAGACAGGCAACAACAGGCTGGTTTGTTCCTCTGTGTGTGGAGTTACACACATACAGAACATGTGTCCATGTGTGCATTCATCCACAGATGTGTATACATGCACACACACCTGGAGAGACATGAACATGCAGAGGAGTGCAAGGCAGATCTTTGGAAGGGCCTGGGAGGCAGACTCTCCCCTGCCACTGCTTGCTGGATGACCCTGGGCAAGGTCCTCCCCTCCCTGCGGCACCTACTGAGCAGAGCTGGTGGGGAGCTCCCGAGGGGAGGCCTGCTTGCTGCAGAGCACCTGGACCACAGGAGACACTCCATGACTGGCAGCCACTGTTTTGCTCATGCACAGACATCTACATAATAGTGGGTACGGTCCTAGGGCAATTATTGGACTGTACTTGGATTGTGAAGACTTACAGGCAGGGACTGCGTCAAAAAAACACTTGTTTAATAAAAATCAAATTAATGTCTGTGTCTGTGTCTGTGTGTGTGTGTGTGAGTGTCTGTGTGTGTATTATACAGGAAGTGCTCACAGTGCTGTGTGAGGAGTTAAGTACTGTCCTGCAGCCAAGGTAGAAGTGTCCCAGGGTTAGTAAGTCTGGGAACGTTGCACTCTCTGTCCCCCTCTGGAGACTCACATGCACACTAGTGCATCAAAGACTGCGACCTTCACACACACGTACAAACACCTTTTCCACTTTCCTTAATCCAGTTTTCCCACTTGGCATCCTATTTGGGGTAGCACCTGTTAGTATCTCCTCATGGAAACAGTGATGCACAGGAACATAATTTAGGAAATGCTGTCTATAACATATGATACTGTTTTAGCTTCGAAATCAGAATTTTTAACCCCAATGCACAGGAAATGGGTTAAGTGATATAGCAACTTACAGCTATAACCTATAGCTTTGATTAGATGACAGGGAAGATAAAAAAAGGTAACTTCTGCAAATAAATTAAATTAAAATTGTAGCAGTCTTTCAAAAATCATTCAGATAAATGTATCTAAACCAACGCTGTCCAACAGAAATATGTGCAAGCCATACATGTAATTTTAAATTTCCTCAGGGTGCATTCAAAAAAGTCAAAAAAATACAACGAATTTTAGTAATATATTTTCTTAACCCAATGTCCAAAACATTATCATTTCAACATGTAATCAATATAATAATATTTTTGAGATATTTTGCATTCTTTTTTTCAGACTAAGTCTTTGAAATCTGCTGTGTATCTGGCACTTACAGCCGACCTCAGTAGCCACGTCTCAAGTGCTCAATAGCCTCTCAGGACAGTAACTATGACACGGCCCCGGGCACGTCTAGACCTTGATGTCTGAGTGCTCAGTCATTTCTCTAATGATAAACTAAGGGGTTTCTATCAGGCATATGAGTGATTAATTATGACATTAAAGCAGAAGGCAAGCTCTGGTTACTAGCACAATCAGTACTGTATTTGATTTTTTTTCTTGATTTATTTCCATGCCATAGCTCTAGCAGAGCTGTACTAGAAGCTCTGACATAAAACATTTAAATATAATATTTTATCTTTATCTCATCCAAACTCTTAAAGATATACCTCGAGTTATATGAAATCATTTTTATTGTGGAACCACAGGTGAAACGCAAACCAGAATGTTCAAGAATTCTACACCTGGAGTCCACTGGCAACCCCGGGACCCTGAACCCTGCCTGCCTGCCTGCCTGCTCTCCCACAGGACAGGAGGAAAGTCCATCTCTGCATCTGCACAGCTAAGCATAGCACCTGGCTCACAGAAGATAGTCAATCAATACTCGATGATGAGAACAAATGACTGGAACCGAATGAGCTCTAAGAACACAACCATCTAAGAGCGTCAATGACGTCTCCTGGAGGAACTAAGGCTCCCACTCATCCAAACCCACCTCCTCACTCAGCTGCTATTTCCTACTCATAATGTGCTCTTCCCGCCTGGAATTACCCTGGAACATGCTGGTGCTCATGGGAGTCTGGGTAGGTTGACTACTTTTTATTTCCCTGAGAGCCTCAGCCTTCTTCAATCTAACTTAGGCCTTTGATTCTGGTATTTTCAAAGTGAATTCTAGTAAATGTGAGCAAAAATAGAGGACAAGATGGAACTGTTAGATTTCTCTGCTTTATCTTCAACAAATATGAGTTTTTAAGTTACCTCTGGGTTGTTTCTTCATCTTGATATGCGTCCTTTTAAATGTTAAAGAAATATCGTGGAATACTGGAGGGAAAACACATAAACACAAGAAGGATTAAGGGTGTAGTTTTGATGCCCTTGCAAATATCACAGAGCAGCTAATACCACCCCAAGCAGCCAGCACAGACTGGCCAAGGACGAGGGAGAGACTCTGACTTCACTCATCACTAACCTTCTCAGGAGAGAAAGTTTGTCTCTACACTTCACATGTTTATTTGTAAGAACGCAGCAACAAGCAGAGAAACACAAACATACGTATAGAGACATATTGCCTCGCATAATGAAACAAGTGTAATCCTGTGAATTTTAAAAGAAAAGACTAACACTCACTCGTATGGTCTTCATATCGTTCTATATAGTGCAGATAGTGAACTGCTTTGTTCTTTGCCTGAAAGAAGGGAAATATTTTTATTAAATCTATTGTTGGAATTTACATTTTCTCAGAGATTTCAAAAAACACCTTTCATAAAATATTTTATTATGGAAAATTTCAAACTTACACAAAAATTTCAGTATATACTTCCAAAAAGCTAAGGATTTACTAAAAAAAATCATAAGCACAATATCACTATCAAGCCTAAAAAAATTAACAATAATTCCTCAGTATCTTTCAACATTCTGTCAGTGTTCAACCTTTCCCAGCTGCCTCATAATCTTGTCGTCATCAAATGTCTGATAAAAATGATGCAAAAGAATACAGGCACTTCCAGAACTTTTTATGAGGCAAGTGACCTTCCGACAGTAAGCCTCAGGGGAGGGTTTCTATTTTTATCTTTTCTGTGGTTCTGAGGTGTCTAGCACACAGCTTATTGATCTTTTACTGTCAACAAAGGAAAAATGTACATACTTTCCTGAAAGCATCCACCCGATCAGTGGCTTTCCCAATGGCAAAACCTGTAAGAGAAAAAGCAAAAATATGAAAAGGGGCATAAATTTGGCACATAATGTCTTTTGCCACATTTTAAGTTTCAGCTCCTACAATATTTCATCGTGCTTCATTTTTCTTCTTCCCACAGAAAACCTGCTGTGCAAAATGAATGACAGAGCATGAGGCTACAGAGATTTGCTTCTCTGTATTGGGGCAGCTGGGAAATATTACAGCTGAAAGTATCTATGAAACCAAAGGTTAGATGCATAACACTACCTTTTAAATCACTAGATAAAACTAAATATACTCAATTTAAAAAAAAGCAACCATTAATATTTAAATTAATAAGGTAAATGGTTTTGAACATTTTTGAAAATAGATTAAAATAAACAGAAAGCTTGGGAAAAAATATACGCTGCTATAGAGTAAAACCACAATTTCACTGAAAGTTTCAAATGCAGTTCAGATTTCAATTAACCAGGAAATAAAATCAATGATTCTTGAGTCTGCAAATGCTTAACCCTATGAAATGAGGTTTATCACAAGTTAATGGAAATGCTTCCAATTATTTGCTATCACCATTAATTATTATTTTGAAGAATGTATTTTATGTTTAAACTATACACAGCAAAGTAACATAAAACAATACTGCTCCATGAGATATGCAAGACATCTGAGAACATGGGACAAAAGGGGCTGAGGATTCCAATCCCTAGTTTAAACAAAACAAATTAAACCATAAAGGTCCAAGAGGAAAATATGGGTGAACTTATTTATAATCTTCAGATGAAGGCTTTCTAAGCAAGACACTAAACCAGAAGTGATAGAAGACTGATAAACTTGGTATACAAAGGTTTAAAACTTCTGTGAAATTAAAACTTTGTATAGAAAAAAATTAAAAACTAAGTCAAGTACATAACAGACCAAGGGCTAATGTTCTTAACTTACAAAGAACTTATACCAATCAATAAGGAAGAACCATCGCCCAATAGAAAAATGGGTAAAACACATGAACGAACAGATTTCAAAAAGGATAACAGCCAATAAACATGTAAAATGGTGTCTAAATTCATATGATTTAAGAAATGCAAATCAGAACTAAGAGATATGTTTCCCATATCATATTGACAGTCAGCACAGTTTGATCATATCCTGGGCCGGCAAGGATGTGATGGTCCAGATGAAGATAAACTGAGGCAACATTTAGGAGGGCAATCTGGTAATACTCATCAACATTTAAAACGCATAGAACTTTGAGGCAGTAATTTCAGCAAGAAATTTCCCCTATTCATATAGTTGCAAAAGTACAACAAATTACATGTACAAGAAGCTCATTATCTTTTATAAACAGTAAAAACCTGGAAACAATACAAATATTCAGCAATAGGGAAAATGTTACAAAAATTACGTTTATTCATACAATGGAACATTATGCAATCAGTACAAAGAATGCGGGGGAATCTGTTTATGCTGATACAGAAAGATCTCTGAGTATAATACTAAGCAAGAAAAGCAAGGTGCTAAATTATGGATATGATATGATCCCTTTGTATCAATTTTTTAAAAGATATATGGTGATATATGAATACAGAATTTCAAGAAAGATACAGAAGTGACTGTTAAGAGTGGTTTCCCAGGGGCCGGCACAGTGGCATAGCGGTTAAATTCGCCTGCTCCGCTTTGGCAGCTCAGGGTTCACGGAACTATATACCACTCATCAAGTCATGCTGAGGTGGCGCCCCACATAGAGCAACTAGAAGGATGTACAACTATGATGTACAACTACTAGGGCTTTGGGGAGAAAAAAGGAAAAAAGGAGGAAGATTGGCAACAGATGTTACCTCAGGGCCAATCTTCCTTTAAAAAAAAAAAAGTGGTTTCCTTTGGCAAATACCATCCATACACACTGCTTGTTTTGAAAGTGTCAGTATGGGTTAAATAGACAGTTTTCCAGTTTTCTTTCCCTTATACATTCACGTATACATTTGAAAAACAGATGTTGACTATAGAAACTTTATAGAAAAGTATACTGAAGAAAATGTAAATGATTGGCAAATTAGAGTAAACATTATTCAACTTTTCATTGAGTATCTTTTCAGTCTTTTCCATTTATATTAACATATTTTTTTAGAAAACAAAAATTTGGGGGCCGGCTCCATGGTTTAGCAGTTAAGTGCACGTGCTCCACTGCTGGCAGCCTGGGTTCTGATCCCGGGCGCGCACCAACCCACGCTTGTCTGGCCATGCTGAGGTGACCGGCCACATACAGCAACTAGAAGGATGTGCAACTATGACATACAACTATCTACTGGGGCTTTGGGGAGAAAAAGCGGAAAAAAAGGAGGAGGATTGGCAATAGAAGTTAGCTCAGGGCCAGTCTCCCTAAGTAAAAAGAGGTAGATTGGCATGGATGTTATTAGCTCAGGGCTGATCTTCCTCACAAAAAAAAAAAAATTGGGATTATATTATACAGTGTTACATGAAATCATTTTTCTATTTTAATTTAGCATTATTTTGTAAGTGATTTTCCATAATTCTTTAAGGGCTACAGAACATTAAAACATGTGACTACACTCTTTCTGTAACTATGTCCCTATTGTTGAATATTTAGTGTTTTTTCTCCCTAATTTTTCACTATTATACATAATACATTAGCGTCTTAAGCCTTTTTAAGTATCCATTGTCCTCATAGGAAAGGGCAGATGTAGGAAGATCTATGCTTTCTTTGCCCTCCAAGGGATTTCCCGGGTTTACCACAAGGCTCTTGAGCCCAAACCACTAACAGATTTAATCAGGAGGAAACGCTTGGCTGCAGCATAAACCAGCAGACCCCATAGCCGAGCCCGGCCACGCCTGTCCTCTGCCACCACCACCAGCACCGCGTGTACCATCACACCCCGTTCACCTGCGGCTCCTCTGCCATTCCCCACAGCGACCAGGACGCGGACTGATTTCTTCCTTCCCTCTTTTGCTGTCATATTGAAAACATTTCTGACCTAAAAGACAAAGTGTTTCATAAATATTACACCTTAATAACATTCTCAAGTAGAAAACTGGGGTGACCTCCTTACACACACGCACACATGCTGAATCGTACATCATCCTCCAAGTCCACGAGCACAAACACAAACTTTCTCCAAAGGAACCTCTCTCGGGACTGTTTCCTCAGGAGCAAAATGGAAACAAGACTTTCTCCTGTTTCACAGGATTGTTAGAAGGTTCCACTGAGGTAACTTTCAAAGGGATCTGAAACTGTACAACTCAACATACCCTATTTTAATGAATGTACCGCAAGAAAAGAAAAAAACTTGCTGATTGTACTTTGACATGGTTTATAACTGATTGACTATAAGACATATCCAATATCAGAGATGTTAAAATATGAAAAAATGTGTACTTAGAAATGATAAAATGCAGCCTACAGAAAGAATTAGCATAGGACTGGATCCCTAGGCTTAGGACTAGGCTCAACTGAGAATAGAAAATCTGGAAATGTCTGCTTATTATGAACTAAAGGATAATCTGCATTTGTGCGCATATTTAAAAGGGCAGGAACTATGAAACTGTGAACTAATCTGCTTATCCGGCAGCCCCTTTCCCTTAAAATGGGTTAAAGGAAACGGGAGCTCCTGTCAACCCTGTGGACGACCTGACAGGAAACCACCACACACACAGGATGCTTCAAAAGAATTAACTTCCAAAAGGTACAAACTGGGACCAAAGACATAAAACACTGGTGACCAGATGTTAAATTCTATGATGCGACTGACATTGAAGAAACAATATACATATTCAATAAATGGTCATTCCTTATGGTATTTAACACCCAGTGTGCAGCACTAGCTCAAAGGGAAGTTGACTCTTTTAGGGAATGTTCTGGAAAGAGTGACTGAATTCACCACATTCCTGTGCCTGCAAGCAGCCCAGCAGGTCATTTCCCATCAAGAGCTGGACATTCACAGCAACTCCAAGCTTCCTACCCCTGCCCCATGGCTCCTCTCAGGCTCTGCTCCCTGCATTGAGTGCTACATACAGCTGGTGTATAATTTGAGGACAGATTGCTAATGCTACCTTAGCTTTAGGAAGCAGGAAACTTAATCTCCAAATTCTGTTACCGACAATGCCACTGAGGTTGCCTTGTCCTGGGACCTCAACTGGTAGCCCCCACAAAGGGCAGCAGTCAGGAAAGTCAATATCAAGTCACTGAAATTCAAGTTCCATTATTTACTTACTCAAATCAGCTCTGTGTCTCAGAAAAAGTCATGCATCAAAGCTTTCCCTCAGAGTGTCTCTTGCCCTATCCCCACTCCACCCACCCCAGCTTCTCCAAAGGCTTAACTGGGTATTTAATGCAGCACGCCTACCTCAAGAATCCTGGTATCAAAATCGTCATATGTTTCTGCAGGGAGAGAAGAAACAGGCATACAGGTAAACGTGTCTGTACAGTTAGTGTGTGGAAGCACGTTTCAACACAGGCTCCACCACCGACTTTTAAGTGAGAGAGAATCTCAGATCTTTTGGTGCCGCTCCCGAGGCCACGCCCTGGTCCTCCACCATCAGCAGAGACTGCTCCACCACTGAAGTCACCAGTCGGCCACCATCTCCCTGACTGCATCCTCCTAACCCCCCAGCTCTCGCACTCGACGACTCCCAAGACAATGGTCCTTGGAGCTCCCCAGCACCTCCAGACACTTGACCACTGTCTCCCCTTCCCTCTCACCCCCTCTGCTCCTCACAGCCGCTCCCACTCAGCCAGGACACCACAGTCCATCACCTCCACCAGATCTTGTGAATGTCCTCAACTCTCTCCCCCTTTTCTCTCTCCACCACACCGTCCAGGCCTGAATCCACGCAGCTGTCTGCCTCACCTGGCCTGCTGGGTGCTGCTGGAGAGAAGTCAAAGCAGAGGACACACTTGGGCCACTAAAAATCCATGGTCTCCAACTCAGTCGAGTCCTCCCTGCTGCCTGTTGGCCTTTCATGTCCTTTAGTCAGGTCTCTCTCCACTCACCACAGCAGCCATTTCAAACACTCCCTGTGTTCTTTTATTTTTATTAACTGTTTACTACAGAAAATTTCAATCATAGACAAAAATAGGGAGAACAGCAAAATGAAAGCTTATATACCCATTAGCCAGCTTCAACAATTATCAACTCATAGCCAATCTTCTTTCCTCCAAACTCTGTCCAACTCCCAACTCCACTGGATAATTCTGAAGCCAGTCCAGACACCTTTTCATCAAAATATTCTGGTGGCCGTGCTCATCAATCCTACTTGCAGCAGATGACCCCAGCTCCTCCTCACAGACTGAATGAGGTCACCAGAGAGATACCACTCACATGCCCCACCCCCCCACACACACGTCCACTACAGAGGCTCACCTGTGTCTGTACCCTGCCCTTTCTTCTGTCAGGAGTTAATCCACTTATCTAAACTCTGTATCTGGGCCCTCATTAGGGACTGAGTTTACGGGTCTTTTTCTCTCCTTCCCATATCTTTATCCTCCCAACTGAAGCATTTTGCTCAGATTTAAGCATGTTGCCTAAGTCTCTCCATCTCAGAGTCTCCTCTCCTCTTTAAGCCAAAGTTAAGGAAGCAGCCAAACTCTTCTCTATCTCCTCATCTGATACTCATTGACAAGAATGAACTCTTCAGATGATTTTTACTTCTTTATGTACTTGGAGAGGGGAAGAGGACTTTGTTTTCTAATTTGGCCTGATAAGCATTATCAATTTTTATTTCATGTGTGCTTTTATGAGGCTTAATGACAACTATGCAGTTGGTTTATCTTCTGTTATGGAGACCACTCCCAAACTATGCTGCTCCATAGACACCCTGTGACCAACTGTGTTTGGGAAACTGCACCCTGTAGGTGGCTTGTATAGATCCACAATGCACACCACCACATTTAAGGCTCTGAGAAGCTACACAATAAAGATGCCAGAACCCAGTGCTTTGCATCTTGTTTGTGGAATACTTATTGATTATGGGCCTCTAGTGTTCCATAAAATACAGGTGGATAATAACGTGGAGTTACTTCAATGATCCTCAAATCCTTTTCTGGAAAAGGAATCTAAACAGACGAGGAAATAAAATCCTAATAAAGAATTCTAAAACTACAAGTATTCTGCCACAGAGGTAAGCAACACCACGACTCTGATACCTCCGTTGGGACCAGGGTCCGGGGCGCCGAGACTGACACCTCCCCACGTGTTTCCGCTCCATCCTCGCTCCCGTTTAACCTTCATCTTCCTCTTCCGGTCCCACTCCTGTCTCTGCTGGACCATATCAGCCTCCACCTTCTCCTGCTCTTCCTTGCTTCTCTGGGCAATGGTCTGCACAGCTCCATTTCTCATAAGAGGGACATTCAGACCAGGCCACAGGAAGCCATAACGCCCTGAAGGTTTAAAAACACACATAAATAAGAATTTTTAAAAATTATTCATTTCTTGAGTGTTAAAATGCCAGGCAATGGGTGTACAGATAGTGATACTGCTGGTGGCAGCTTAAAATAACATAAATCGCTTGGCAGCCCACTTGGCCTTGTCCATTAAAATTGTAAATGTACCAACCCTAACAGCTGGTAATTCTACTTCATGGTATTACCTAGAGAAACACTCCCATAGAGGTGCAAGGCACATGTGTGCTTCGACAAGGATGTCCACTGAAGTGTTGTTTATAAAGGCAGAAAATGGAAACAATCTAAATGTCCAGCAACATTAGGATAGTTAAATGAAATACGGCATATCCACCTATGAAATATTCTGCACTAAATTAAAAGAGTGAGGTAGGTCTATAGGTTCTGATGTGGAACAATTTCCAAGACCTATTATTGAGTGAAAAGAGTAAATTATAAGACAGTATGTACCATATGATACAATGTAATTATTTCTAAAAAGAAGATGTTATGTATTTCTTTTAGGGTATTTATGTATATAAAAGCATTAAAAATTTTCAGAAGGAGATACACCAAAATGAGAGCAGCGGTTTCCTTGAGGGTGGCAACTGGGATTGGGGGAGAGAGAAAGGGCATCAAGGGGGACTTTAGGTTTCTCTGTAGTCTCTGAATTTTTACTGAGAAGGAATACATACATGATTGCTATGATTTAAAAAAATGTTAAAAAATAAAATAAGATACAAGGTAAGTCCTAGAGAAGAACATCCAGGTAGACGTGCAACAGCTAGGAGTGCAATGAGAGGTGTTGGCTTTATGCCCGGAAGGCTGGTTCTATCACAGATAATTTGTTAGCAATCACAGGCAAAATGTCAATTCAAGTACGCTATAGTATTTTTATTCTTCAAAATACACAATATAAACAATCATATGTTCCAGAGGTTGGCAAACTAAAGCCCATGGGCCAAATCCAGCCCACCACTTGTTTTTGTAAATAAAGTTTTATTGGAACACAGCTACGCCCATTCAATTGCGTATTGTCTATGACTGCTTTCCTGCCCCAATGGCAGAGTTGAATAGTTGTAACAGAGAACATGGGGCTCACAAAGCTGAAAATAGTTACTATCTGGCCCTCTACAGAGAAAGTTTGCCAACTCTCCATTTATTTCATCTTCTATCACTGAATCATAAGCTCTTTGATGGCAAGGACTGTCACACCAGATGCCACACAAGGACATTTAGGCTTGCTGAATGAATAACTGAAAGAATGAATCCCTTTCTATGGGATTTTCCTCTCCCTAAATCATGGGGCAATAAGTAAGCCATTTGGTTGGACTCTAAAACCAGAGATCCTAGTGCCCTTCATGAGAAATGCTTCTAGTTTATAAAATACCTATAAAATTGTGGGGAAAAAATATTAAAAAGCACACTAGCTGTTTTTATAAATAAGCTTACCTTCACCAATGATCTGACCCCTGTTCAAATCCTTTCTTCTCTTTTTCTTGGTTCTTTTGCCTCTTCCTTTCCTTGCTCCAGCACCAGTCTCTGCTAAAGCACCTTTCCACAGCTCATCTGCCGTCACTATAATGAAACAGGCTTTTTAAAAAATTTTTCAAGCAATGATCTACAGTTTCCTATTGGAGAAACAAGGCTAGAAGAGGCCAGCTTCACTTTTATCATTGTGGCAATGAAAGCAAACTTAAATCATCCTTGGCACATATCATATGTTCACATTTGGAAAACCCAAGAGGAGACAGTTCTACTGCTTTCAAAGAATATAGCTTTCCTCCACAAAAGATGGCCCACATTTAAATCACATTTACTTAGCAGGAGGTTTGTTTCCCAGACATTTTATCAACTATGGCACAGGTCTCTTCACTGCCTTCTTGCCTCCATTTTAACCAATAAGATAATCAATTAACAATTCCTCCTAAATACAGGTTTCTTAGCCCAAACAAAAAGCAACACTTCAATCTGAACCCATAAACAATAATTTGGTTTGCTCTATTCCTCTGTAAATGCCCTAAACATCTCTGTGTATCCTTCAAAATCAGACGCCCAAATTCACCTTCAACTCTAATTAAAGTCTAACCAATACATAGGAAAGAATGAGTATATAGGGTTCTGATAGTTAATACTTGCATGTGCGTGTACTTCTGATATCATGCTTGTCTTTTACTTTATGTATAGACCCTGACACTGCTGATTTATGTCCATTTGTGAATTTCTAGGATTCCAAAATCTTTTTCTACCATACATTTCAATCAGTATTTTCCCCTTTGTACTTGTAGAACATTCACATTCTCTACTTTTGACCACTACTAATTTTATTGCTGTAGTTACATCATTTATTAGATTTAAATTCTGTCTTCCCAAGGACTTCCAGCTTTAGTAGTACCACCAATTGATTTTATAACCATATATTGTTTCATTATCAATTTATTTAATAAAGATTCAGAGCCACACACAGCTAGCCAACACTAGTTGCACTAGCCAAAAATCTAAGATACATATACCTACGTGTCTGAAATACTAAACACATTCTAGAAGACAAATGAGTATCTTCATTCTCCTTCTCTTATGAGCCCTCAGGGTTTAAAAGTTCTACCTGCTTGCTTCCTGAAAGGCCTTACCTTGATCCTCTGGGGAGATAACATGGCAAGAGAAAAATATTTTGGATTTATAATATTTTCAGTATCTGTACAGTATCCCATTTTTCAGTATACACATATCGCTATAGCTGATCTTCAAAACTAACGCTCAAAAAAGTGAGATTCCATGTCACATGCTGCTTTGTGTATCCCTGATCAGAGCAAAGGGTTAAACTCAAACTTTAGGTTGACACTGATTCACTTAAAAGAACCACAGGTTGGAAATAAAATTACCAACCTCACCACGTGCTAAACTCTCACTAAAGATTTGATTTTCTTTCCTAACTGCTTAAAAATGATGGTACCTATAAATGCCATCAAAAACTTAAAAGTTCACAATGAAAGCACTTATAATGGGCAGCAGATTAAGAGGTCAACAGAGTTGTTCTTCACTTAGAAGCAGAATAAGCAAATCACTCATTAAGACTAAAAGCCATTTTAAAAGGAACTTGATATTGAGACAAAGATGTAAAAGACTAAAGAGTTTAGTTCAGTATTTTATATACGAGGAAAACAAAATTTCTAACTACATCTGAAAAAGATAGCAAGTCATATGTCAACTTTTGGATGCCATTATGCTATAAGAAATGGTTTTAATCCTTTTTCCAGATTATAAAAGAAACAGCTATTTTTTTTAAAATCTGGAAAATACAGACAGTATGAAGAATATAAAAAATAATCTGATCACCACTGTTAGATCAGAAAGTATATTTTATCTTTTTCTTTATTCATGCCTGCATTCATAACTGTATATATATATTTTTTTGTTTTAAACAAAACTGAAATTATGCCATACGTACAATTTTGTATCCTTTTTTTTTACTTTATATATCACATTGTGAGCCTTTACTATTATTTCAACCTTTTCTGTCATTTTCTGGAAAGGCGTAGGTAGGTTAATATATACACCTATTAACTACTACAGTTATGTAAAATAAAGTTCATGTTTATACACACACACACACACACACATATACATATATACAAAATCCACTGTTGCATCCAATTTGACACACTGAGCTATTTCTCTCTTAATCACGCTAAATAACACTGCTTGCTAATTTGGATCCAAGGGATTTAAATATTTAAATGGTGGACCCTCTATGGCAGAGGGATAGATTTACAAGTACAATGTTAAATATTCTTAGGAAATCAATGAGTTTTGAAATTTTACGTTTTTTATTTCTTAGAAGAGATTTAGAAAATCAAAGTAGGAGCAGCAAAAACTAGCCCCATACTAGTTTCAACTGAGTTTGCCCCCTTGAAGCTGATCTCAATGTGACTTGGGAGCAATAAACTCAGAAGGGTACAGATTCCTATAAGTGAGGAAGAACGTAGGCAAATGGAGTCAGAGGCAGGTGTGGGACAAAAGTACAGGGACGGGGTCTCAGAGGGCAAGGGGCAACTCTAGAACAAGAGTTGGAGATAAGGTCTTTTCGCGCAGGGAAAAGACTATTAAAAATTCCCAAGGCCTGTAAATCTGATATAGCCCCCCAAAGTACAAAGTCAGCTCTAACGAAAAATTGGGGCTATGGGCACCAAGAGAAGAGGCTAATGGCTCCAAATCTACCCACCTCTCTTTCCTTTGCACCACAATCCGCAAACACAACTAAGCCTATGTTACTGGTAATCCCCTGCCACCTGGTCCTCTTTCCTGCACTGCTACACAATGACCTAGTTACCACGAGACTTCCAAATTAAAGGGATCTGGACCCCACACAATGAGATACTCTACAGTCATAACACTGCATTGGAGAAGGCTATGTACTAACATGGAAAAACATATAATATATTCTACATGAAAAAAGTGGCAAACCCAGTATTTCAGGGTAGTAGGATTATAGGTGATTTTTTTTATTTGGTGAGGAAGATTAGCCCTGGGCTAACATCCGTGCCCATCTTCCTCTACTTTACATGGGACACCATCACAGCACGGCTTGATAAGCAGTACATCGGTGCACGCCCAGGATCCAAACCTGTGAACGCCGGGCTGCCAAAGCAGAGCACGTATACTTCACCGCTGCACCACCAGGCCAGCCCCAATTTTCTTATTTTTGATTTTCTGTATCTACCAAATAGTCTAAAATGAATTGGCCTTATAGTCCTCATTTCTTTTAATCTGCCTAATGCTGAGTTGTGAATTCCACCTCCATTTATTACAAGCTAATTTCAGTTCAGATTGGACTCTTTCAAATACTATCATAAGTAGGAGTAATATTAGCAAAACATCATCTACTTATAATTAACTTTTCCTAATTAGATATCCCATCTCCTCAACTGAAGCACAACTGAAAAAAGACTTTGAGTATGTTCTTGGTGTGACTCTAAATCAGCAGGGATTTGGGCCACAATGCAATATACCCTTTAGGCCTCAGGTGCCTCAAATGAGGAGATTAAAGTAAACTAGCGCTCCCTGAAGGAGAGTACAAATACAACTGGCAGCATGTGAGATAATTCTAGGAGGTACACAAAGGAACATTTTTATTTAAATAGTACATCATATACGAATCACTAAGTGTTAATTCATTTAAGGAAGAAGATGAAAAAGAAGAAAAATTAAGATACAAAATCACCTTTTATTTTCCTGTTTCATGAAATGGGAAGTTTGTGGGTAGTCTACGTACATTTAGTGAAGAAACTATAGGATCTATACTGTTGGCCCATCGAATTACTGGGAGAAGAAATGCAGCACTGTGTCTGTAGCGCACGGGTCAAGCTGGCGAAACGACTGTTGTCTCTGGTTCCCAGAGATGACAAAGGGCCTGTAGGTAGATGGAATAAAACTTTGAGTTAGATGCTCCTTGCCTGTGGAGAAACACTGCCAGCACCAAATAATTAATTGTTACTAATAAAAATAAGTCACTAAAATCCTGAACTCTTAAGAATCATATTTTGAGGACAGTCTTTCTTTAAAAAATAAAACAAAACTTTGGACTGATAACCTAAATGGCCATCCTAGTTAGGGAAGTTACAGTTCATCCACACAATAGACCTAGCTGTCTCAAGAAGTACATCTGGGGCCGGCCCCGTGGCTTAGCAGTTAAGTGCGCGAGCTCTGTTACTGGCGGCCCGGGGTTCGGATCCCAGGCGCGCAGTGACCCACCGCTTCTCCGGCCATGCTGAGGCCACGTTCCACATACAGCAACTAGAAGGATGTGCAACTATGACATACAACTGTCTACTGGGGCTTTGGGGGAAAAAAAGGAGGAGGAGTGGCAATAGATGTTAGCGCAGAGCTGGTCTTCCTCAGCAAAAAGAGGAGGATTTGCATGGATGTTAGCTCAGGGCTGATCTTCCTCACAAAAAAAAAAAAAAGAAGAAGAAGTAAATCTGTCCACACCAGGGTTGCTGGCGCTGCATTATACGACCCCATGCTGGGCACTGTCTGCTCTGGGCAAATGGCGCCCTATGCTATATGCAGCCAGACAGTGCACTGGTGTGGAAAGACATGTAAATGATCTGGTTAGAAGAGCAGGGTGCAGCACAGTACAGCATTCTACCCTTAATGTTTAAAAAACAAGGAGGGGGATGTGAAGATATTTTATAGACTAACTCCGAAGCACATATAAGACACTGGTAACAGTGGTTGCCTCTGGGGAAGAAAACTGATGCATCTGGGGTTGGATAAGAGAGATTTGCTTCCTTTGTGTTTTGGGGAATTTTTTAACCATATGCATGTATCACTTAAAAAAATGTTTCTAAACAGCCATGTCTTAAGAGGCAGCCATCATATCAATTCCACGGATGGTGGTGTCCTGTGAGGAAGACAGCAGGGGTGAGAGGCAGCAGTGGACTCAAGGAAACGGGAACACTGATTACAGAATCAGCGCACACACACAAGCTTTGCATGTCAATAGAGTTTCTGACCAATTTGCTGCAACATTTAGAAAAATAGAGCAATACGTACTAAGAAAACAAAGCAACTTTTTTAAAAACAAGGCAATTACAAATTCTAGGAAAAAGAAAGAAAATGTTGCAGGAGAAAGGAAATACAATGACAGAATACTACCTAGCTCAGCTGTGAAAAATGCATACACGACCTTAATAATCACAACACTGTCCACAGATTCCATCAAAATTGTGCTTACCACTATGTTGGGAAAAAGCAGGGACAGTGGTATAAGAGTTAGCTCTTCAATTAGCATAACAATGTTAAGAGAGAAAAGAGCCATGTACACCACCTATTTAGAAATATAACCAGAAGGCAGCTGAAAGAATGGAAAGTGTCACTGGAAGATGGGAAGGAGCAGGAAAGGTAACTAGTTTTAAGATATAAACCTTTTAGTACTCTGTGGGAGAACAATATTTTAAGAAACAATATAACAATCTTTAAAGCAAGGACTACCAGCCCATTTTATAGATGAGAATGCTGAGGGTCTGAGGGGTGACAACCACTCAGGTTGCAAAGGTAGAAAGTGGTGGAGCAGAGAACTGTGCCATCATTCCACCAGTCAGCGCTCTTCCCCACCAGGGCCTTCAGTGAGGCTATCCCCTCAGCAGAGCGATCCTCTCTGGCCTTCCTCCCTGAGGCCTTCTCTAGGCCCCACATCAGCCCAGGCTGGGGACACTGCCTGGCTCACAGAACAGGGCACAGTAAGTAGTTTATGAATGAATGAATCACCCAACCAACAAATAAACAAATAAAGAGAAGAGCCCAGGTCCACCAGACTCCTCTGTTGGACCACTCCAGCAGAGGTATAAAGCAAGGAATAAAGGCATTTTGACAGGTAGGGTTAACAAGATAAAAGGGAGTAAGACTAAAAGTAATGCCTAACACACAGAGTTCCAGAAACTCAAAGACACAGTAAGATTTCAATTCTGCCCTAACCACTGTCCATGTGGAAAAGGCAGTATTTGACTGACCACAACACAACATGGGCTCAGCAAGTGTTGGCTTCCTTCCTTTCTGGAGAGTGACTGAAGAGAGGGCCCTGTGCTACACTGGTGTAGGAGCAAAGGCCTTCTACAAAGACTGTTTCAAGGAGGCATCCTGACAGTATCCCGACAGCTCAGGACCCAGTCCTGCCATTTACTGTCTGTGTGATCTTGAGCAAGTCACCTGAGAGACTCACTTCATCATCTGTAAAATGGGAATAACAACTCCCTCACAAAAAGTGGTATGAGGATTAACCAGGATAACGTGTTACAAGCCTGACACATGGTAATTACTCAATAAATCATAGCTATTATTTTTTAAAGCCTTAAACTGTAACAATTGTAAACATAAAAGTTTGAAAAATACTCTTTAGACCCTATGCATTTCCATTATAAAGAATGTGCTTTGTTCATTTACATTTTAACAACTATATAAAGTACTCTAACATTAGACCTTATAAGAAAAGGTCGATAAATGACTCTCACCATTGCTGAGAACAGTCTTCAACGTGAAAACGGAAGCTGTCGGAAAGGTGCTTAGGTAAAGCTGCCTGGACAATAAATGACCTGTGAATTAAAAAAAAAAAAAATTTAAGATATATTTTTGCATGAAAAGGAAGATTATAAACAGTAACACCTATATTAATATTACTATCTCTAGAATAAAAGAACCAAGACAAGTAAAGGAGTAATTTCTGGGATCCACGACCACTTGCCCAAGTAAGGGACACAGCTTCTCCTTCTCTCTCACATCCAACCAGTTACCAAGCCCTATAAATTCTCCTCATATGTCAATCCACTAGTCAGCCACACCCTCTCCTATGGTCTCACTGCCCTTTCTTTGTTCAGGCCTCACCAATCCTCAGCCACATGGTAACAACAGTCTCTTAATAGGTCTCGCTGCTTCTGCTTCCGGTCTCTCTCCCTCTAGAGAGAGGGACACCACCTGCTGTCAGGCAGGCCTTTCTAAAATAACAGCTCAGGTGACTTCACAGCCCTGATATATCATTCGTTGGCTCCCTACTGCCTGCAGAACAAAGTCAAAACTCCTCAGCACAGCCTCCAGGGCTGCACATTGGCCCCAACTTTCCACATCAGCCTCATCTCCCACCACTCCCCCCTCCACACTCCCCCGGCCACGCCAGATTTCTAGTCAGTGTTGAACACACTCTGCTCTTGAATCCTTTTGTGTGTCTCTCACATGTTCTCCTGGTTTGTGTGAAACATCGCCTCTTGGTGAAGCCTCCCTGATGCCCAGAGGCTCCATCAGCACTCTGCTCCCCACTCCCTCTGCAGCCCCTGCACCGCCAGGCTGTATTTGTAGCGTGCACCACTTCACACAATGCAGGGCTTCAGAACAGGCTCTGGTAGCAATTACCAGCAACTGATTTTTGAAAAGAGTACCAGGTCAAATCAATGGGGGAAAAAATAATCTTTTCAACAAATGGTGCTGGGACAACTGAATATCCACATGCAAAAGAATGAAGCTGGAACCCTATTTCACACCATATATAAAAATTAACTCAAAATGGATCAAAGGCCTAAAGGTAAGAGCAAAAACTATAAAACTCTTAGAAAAAAACATAAGGATAAATCATTATAACCTTGGATGTGGCAATAGTTTCTTAGATAGGACACTAAAGGCATAAGCAACAAAACAAAAAATAGATAAATCAGGCTTATCAATATTTAAAACTTTTGTGTTGCAAAGGACATTATCAAGAAAGTGAAAAGATAATACAGAATGTAAGAAAATTTAACAAATCATGTATCTGATACTTGTATCTAGAATATATAAAGGACTCTTACAATTCACTAATAAGACAACTCAATTAAAAAATGGGCAAATATTTCAATAGATATTTCTCCAAAGAATATATACAAGTGGCCCATAAACACAAGATGCTCATTAGCCATCATAGAAATGCAAATCGAAACCACAAATTGATACCATTTCACACCCACTAGGATGACTATAATCAAAAGGACAGATAATAAGTGCTGGCAGGGATGTGGAGAAATACCAACATTCATGCATTGCTGGTGAATGCAAAATAGTGCAGCTACTTTAGAAACAATCTAGCAGTTCCTCAAAAGGTTAAACACGGAGTTACCTTTTGGTCCAGCAATTCCACTCCCAGGTATATATATACACAAGAGATGAAAATATATGTACCCACAAAAACATTACACCCAAATGTTTATAGCAACATTAGGCATAATGGCCAAGAGGTAGAAACAACCGAAATGTTCAACAACTGATAAACAGATAAACAAACTGTAGTGTAGTATATATACAACAGAACATTATCCAGCCATAAAAAGTAATGAAGCACTGAATCCTACAACATGGATGAGTCTTGAAAACATTATGCTAAGTGAAAGAAGCCAGTCACAAAAGACCACAAATTATATGATGGCATTTATACAAACTGTCCAGAACATGCAAACTATAGAGATAGAAAGTAAATTAGAGGTTGCCTAGGGCTGGGGGCAACAGGAGCTGGGGGGACAATAGCCTAACGGTACAAGGTTTCTTTTTGGGGCGATGAAAATGTTCCAAAACTGATTGTGGACATGATTGCACAGCTCTGTGAATATACCGAAAACCACTTTAAGAGGGTGAATTGCATAGTATGTGAATTATATCCCAATAAAGCTATTTTAAAAAGTTTATACACCAGAAAAAGTAAGAAACAGGCTCTGAAGCCAGGTGGTGTCCTCCCAGTCTAACCTTGGACAAGTTTCTCAACCTCCAAGTGCCTTACTTCTCTCATCTGTAAAATGGGAATAATAAAGTCATCTATCTCAAAAAGGCACTGTGAAGATGAAGTGGGGAAAAAAGCATAGAGAGCTTAAGATAGTCCCTGGCGCTCCATAAGAGCTCAGGCAGGAAAGCTACAAAAGCTAGGTGCATTCCTGGATGAAGGAGAACGTGGTCACAACACGGACAAAAGCAAAGAACGTTCTGGTCACATTTTCCAATAAATGAGTTCTGGTCAAGTTTCCCAGCAAAATGAGTTACAAAACAGAACTTTTCAGGGGCCAGCCCAGTGGCATAATGGTTAAGTTCTCGCGCGCTCTGCTTCTGCGGCACCGCTGGGGTTCGGGGTTCATGGGTCAGGATCCCAGGACCTACTAACCGCTCATCAAGCCACGCTGCGGCGGTGTCCCATATACAAAATAGAGGAAGATGGGCACAGATGTTAGCTCAGGGCTAATCTTCCTCACCAAAAAAAAAAAAGGAACTTTTCGGTTTTTAGAGGTCTTTGGACTTCAGAATGACGGACGCTAGATTGCGGACGATAGAATACAGCGAATAGAGGCGGCCAAGCCAATCACGAAGCGGTTCCCAGAGAGAAACGTTATGCTGGACGATAGCCGACTGCCCTTCCTCCGGGCGCAAGCAACCAACAAGGGGTGGGGGCGGGCAATCACAGCAAAACCAGTGACATTGGAAACATCCCTCCTTTTGATGAGGGCACAGGTCAGCCCGGACTCTAAAACGACTAACACTAATCCCATCCGACTCCGGCCGCAGGACGGCCTCTTTCCCTTTCGAGCTCCGCTGGCCGCCATCCGCCTCGAACCCCACGTCGACATCACCGAATCAACGTGTGGGTCGGCCCGCCGGGAAGGCGACGCTTGCTTCGCAGTTCCCTGGCCCTCTCGGCCGCGCGCACACGGGCGGTCTGGCGAACCAGAAGGGGCCTCGACGGCGTGCAGCCCACCCTCACTCCCCAGACCCGGGCCCTGCGACCCAGAGAGGGCGCCGACGCGCGCGAGGTCACACAGCCGGCGCAGGCGGGGCAGGAGCCCGGCGTGAGGGGCCCAGGGGCCGCGGCTTCTCGCTTCTTTCCGCATGGGCGTCTGCAGGCTCGGGCGGGCCCCCCGCCGCCGCCGCCGCCGCCGCCTCCCAGCTCAGAGCCCCCGCCCCCGGCTCCCCGGCTCTCACCCGCCGGCACGCAGCACAACGCAGGCAAGCAGCCTGCGGCGCGCACCGCAGCCGCCATGGTGGGGCCCTCCGCGCGCCTCCGTCCGGGCAGCCTTCCCCACCGCCTGCCGCGCCGGCTCCTCGTCGAACCGCGGACCTCGGCCCGCCGCTGAATTCCCGAGGCCAGAGGGCCGCGCCGCAGCGTAGTCCGCGGCGGGAGACTGTTCGTGCGGGCCACGGGTAGGATGAGTCCGGCGCGGCCGCGGACAGCCCGCGCGGGGGGGCGGGGTCCTCGCGCTAGGACCCGAGGGCGGGGCTGGGGCCGGCTGCCGGCGCGGGCGGGCTGCTCCAGGTGATCTCTCGGGAGGGGGCGGGGCTGGGGCCGGCTGCCGGCGCGGGCGGGCTGCTCCAGGTGTTCTCTCGTGAGGGGGCGGGGCCGGCCAGCTCCCCCGCGCGGCAGGGGGCGGGGCTGGGGCCGGCTGCCGGCGCGGGC
>JABWHU010001435.1:3357449-3413057 GCA_014189135.1 Dicerorhinus sumatrensis harrissoni | reverse complement strand
GGAGGGGGCGGGGCCGGCCAGCTGCACCGCGCGGCAGGGGGCGGGGCTGGGGCCGGCTGCCGGCGCGGGCAGGCTGCTGCAGGCGTTCTCCCCGGAGGGGTCGGGGCCGGCCCGCTCCACCCGCGCGGCAGGTTAGAAGAAGGAAAGACACGGACGTCTTGGAAGAAGCTAGGAATCCCGCTCAGCCAGACCTCTGATTTTCAAATTTAGTATAAAAATTTTCAAACATGGGGCCAGCCGTTCGTAGCGGTTAAGTTCAGCGCGCTCCGCTTCGGAGGCCCGGAGTCCCAAGGTTCGGATCCCGGGTTCGGACGTACGCACCGCTCATCCAGCCGTGCTGAGGCGGCGTCCCATATAAAGTAGAGGAAGGTGGACTCTGATGTTAGCCCAGGGCCAGTCTTGCTCAGTAAAAAAGAGGATTGGCAACAGGTCTTAGCTCAAGGCTAATCTTCCTCCAAAAAAATATTTTTTTCAAACATACAGAAAAGCAAAAATAATGACAAGCTAGAGTCAAACATTAAGATAGACGCACTTGCTTCATCTGTTCTTCTTTCTCCTTTTTCCTTGCGGAAGTAGACAACCTATTTCATTCATTTTATGATGCATCCCGTTTGCAGTAGACTTTTAACATATCAAAATTGGCTAAGTTAAAAGAAAAGAGATTGATCACACTCAGCACTGGCAGGGGTTTGGGTAAGAGGCACTCAAGCAGTGGTCGGTTATGGAGGGAGAATTGCTGCCTAATTCAAGAATTCATATATGGTAGGATGCCTGCAAAGATGGCCCCCAACCATTCCTTCTCTGCTTATACTTGCATGTGATTCCTCTCATGAAGAAGTGGAGTTTACATATGTGGAAGATAAACATACACATGGACAAAGAGAACAGATCAGTGGTTACTAGAGGGGAAGGGGGTTTGGTGTGGGCCTAAGGGGTAAAGTGGCACATTTATCTATGGTGACTGACAAATAATAATGTACACCTGCAATCTCACAATGTTATAAACTATTATGACCTCAATAAAATAGTTTTTTTAAAAAATGGGCAAGCCCAGGTGACCTAGTGGTTAAGTTTGGCACACTCTGCTTTAGGGGCCTGGGTTCAGTTCCTGGGGTGGACCTACACCACTTGTATCAGTGGCCATGCTGTGGTGGTGGCTCACATACAAAATACAGGAAGATTGGCAACAGATGTTAACTCAAGTGAATCTTCCTCAGCAAAAAAAATAAAATAAAAAAGAAGGGGAGTTTATTTTCCCTCCCTTGAATCTGGGCTGGCCTTATCACTTGCTTGGATCAACACAAAGTGGTGGAAGGCCTTGTCAAATTTGAGAAGGCAGAAGAGAAAACAAGTGAACTAGAAAAATAGATCAATAGAAATTATCCAATCCAAAGAACAGAGAGAAAAAAAGATTGAAGAAAAATTAAGGTAGCCTCATAAACCTGTGCAATGATGTCAAGCATTCCAACTTACATGTAATGGGAATCTCAGAAGGTGAAGAGAGAGAAAGGGGCAGAAAAAATATTTGAAGACTACATTGAAAGAAGTGATGTTCTGGGACTTCTGGCAAGGCCTAAAGAGGACTGCCCACTTCCACTTTCATCCCCGTGGTGTCCAGCTAACTCGTAAAGAAATGTCATTCAGCCTAGCCAAGTTGACATATTTTAAAGCCATCACAGTTCACCCCATGTCAACTTGGCACCCATATACACATCCTTAAACCATGCTTAATCTCCAAATAAAAAAGTCATGCTCTGCCTAACATGATACAACTGTACCGTGGAAAACCAAAAACACCCTAACCTTTTCCCCAAAAGAAGACACAAAGACATTTTTGTCGTTGGGTGATGTTTATTCTTCCTCTAGCTGATTCATACTCCCCTTTTATATCCTGTAATTTAAATATTGAAATACAAAGTTAACTATCATCAATATATTTTTGTTAAGGGGATGAGAGAGGGGAAGTAAGCAAAAATATTTTGTTAATATTTATGCAAACATACCAAAATGAGGAAGAAATAGTTATAACTATCATGATCTCATTTCTGAAGCTGGTCACGTGGTCAAAGCTGGTATTTTTAACTACCTTCTTCTACTACCCATGATATATTCCCTTTGCCTTCAGCAAGCACCTCAACTGGACACAGTTCCTTGCTAGTGGGTTGACCCAAACCTTCATTCCTGAAGGGTCTGGATCATTAGAAGTCCTGCTTGAATTGGGTTGTTGTCATTTTCCATCGACTTTAATCACAGGACTTGGGAGTACTAAGTGCCATCTTAGGGATCTCTTGCATTTCATACATACTCCTCCTTATATTCATTGTATAGTAGCAACCCAATTTCCCCTTGATATTCTGGACCAATGACCCTAGACTGTAATCCTTTCTTTTTTGTTTCAGTGGCATGAGGAGTCAAATGTGGCCAGGTGGCAGTATCGACTTCCAGTTGAATGGAATTATTGTTGTGTCACCTGGTAGAAGCATTCCTCCCTCTGGAACTAAGATCTAGACAAGCAGAGCCTAAAGTCACAGGGGTGGGAAGCAAAAATTTTGCCACTAGATCACTAGGGATAATAGTGAGAGGAGCCACTCCCATTTCCAGCCTTTGATAACTGGACCCATAAGTCCTAGCTATGGGAGAAACAGCACCATATGTTGGATGCTGATTTAGAGCATATACCACATCCTGAAGGACATTATCCTAGCTCACAAGATGTTGCCATCTATTTAGCACCATAACCAAGTCTTCAAAAAGCCATTCCACCAATGTCTCAAGCCAACTGCTTCAGGATGATTGGGACCATGGTAAGACTAGTTAATTCCATGAGCAGGGGCCTATTGCCACACTTCGTTTGCTTTGGAGTGAGTTCCTCAGCAGAAGCAATGCTGTGTGGAATACCACGATGGTGAATAAGGCATTCTGTAAGTCCTTGGATGGTTGTTTTGGCAAAAGCATTGTGGGCAATGAAGGCAAAGCCATATCCACAGAAGTCTCTATTCCAGTAAGAAGGTGTTGTCCCTTCCATAATAGAACTAGTCCAATGTAATCTATCTGCAACCAGGTAGCTGACTGATCTCCCAGGGAGTGGTGCCATATTGGGGACTCAGTGTTGGTCTCTGCTATTGGAATATTGGGCACTCAGCAGTGGCTATAGCCAGATTGGCCCGAGTGAGTGTAAGTCCATGTTGTTGAGACCATGCATAACCTCCATCCCTGATGCTTTGTTCATGGGACCATTTGGCTGGGGAAGGAGGCTGACTGACATCCACAGGATGGTTATTCTATCCACTTCATTAAAGTCCTCCTCTGTGGAGGTCACTGTTTGGTAAGCATTCATATGGGACACAATTATCTTCACATTCTGTGCCAAATTAAAGAAGTCTGTCTGCACACCTCTTCCCCAGACCTCCTTGTCAGACCTCCTTGAATTTTCTAATCATGTTCCTTTCAAGTATCTGACCATCCAGCCAAGCCATTAGCCACAGCCCATGAAAAACTATAGATCTGTACATCTGATCAGGCAAAATGAACAACCGGGTGCACTACTCAAAGTTCTACCCACTGAGAGGATTTCCCTTCACCACTGGCCTTCAGAGCCATCCCAAAGTGGGGCTACAGTACTGTGCTGTCCACTCTAAGGTGGTACTTGCATACATGCAGAACCCAAGAGTTTTCTTCAGGCAACCAGTCATAGGGAACTTCCCATGAAGCCGTGGGCGAGGGTTGAGAGAGAGAAGATAAGGTAGCAGGAGTACAGGCCATGGTCGTGAGGAAATCACACAATTACTTGTGCCTTCAGGACCTGCTTTAGCCCAGTTCCATATATACCACTTCCATTTAATGGTGGAGTGCTACTGTGCACCCTTTATGGCTTAGTGGGTCAGACAACAGCCTATTCATGATGGACAGCTCAGGTCACATAGGAACTTGCTGACCCATGGTCAAGCATTCAAGGTTTGCTTAGTTTGTTATTTGTTTCTAATTTTTTATTTTGAAATAATTACAGATTTATAGGAAGTTGCAAAAATAGTACAGAAAGGTCCCATGCACCCTTCACCCAGTTTTTCCCAATGGTACCATCTTATATCACCCAACATCAAAACCAGGGAATTGACATTGGTACGATCCACGGAGTTTATTTAGATTTTGGCAGTTTTACGTGCATTCATTTGTGTGTGTGTGTGTGTGTGTGTGTGTGTGTGTGTAGTTCTATACAATTTTATCATGTGTAGATTTCTGTAACCATCACAATCAAGATATAGAACTGTACTATCATCACAAAGATCCCTTGTACTTTCCCTTTATAGTCACATTCATCTGTCTTCTCTCTCTTCCCTCACCATCCCTAACCCTTGGCAACCACTAATATGTTCTCCATCTCTATAATTTTGTCAATTTGAGGATGTTATATAAATGGAATCATACAGTATGTGACCTTTGGAGATTGGCTTTTTTCACTCAACATAATACCCTTGATGTCCTTACAAGTTACTGCATGCATCAATGGTTTCTTCCTCTTTGTTTAACCATTCACCCATTGTAGATATTTAGTTTGTCTCCAATTTGGGGGTATTTCAAACAAAACTGCTATGAACACTCCTGTACATTTTTTGACATTTAAATTTTTATAATTGTGATAAAATGTACATAACATAAAATTTACCATCCTAACCATTTTTAAGTGTACAGTTCAGAGGCATTGAGTTCATTCACGTTGTTTTACAACCATCACCACCATCCATCTCCAGAACTCTTTTCATCTTGCATAATTGAGAATCTATACTTATTAAACAATAACTCCCCATTCCTTTCTCTCCCCAGTGCCTGGCAACCACCATTCTACTTTCTGTCTCTATGAATTTGGCTAGTCTAGATACCTCATATAAGTGTAATCATACAGTATTTGTCCTTTTGTGACTGGCTTATTTCACTTAGCATAATATCCTGAAGGTTCATCCATGTGTAGCATGTGTCAGAATTTCCTTCTTTCTTAAAGGCTGAATAACATTCCATTGTACATATATATTATATTTTGTTTATTCATCTGCCAATGGACAGTTGGGTTGCTTCCACCTTTTGGCTGTTGTGAATAATGCTGCTATGAACATGGGAGTACAAATGTCTTTTTGAGTCTCTGCCTTCAATATTTTGGGGTATATACCCGTTATGTACATGTTTTTGTGTGGGTATAAGCTTTCATTTCTCTGGGATGAATGCCAATCAGTGAGATTGCTAGATTGTATAGTAAGTGTATGTTTAGTTTGTTAAGAAACTGCCAAACTCTTTTCCAAAGTGGCCATACCATTTTATTTTCCCACCAGCAATGTGTGAGAGATCTAGTTCCTCTGCATCCTCACTAGCATTTAGTATTGTCACTAAAAAAATTTTTATTTAGCTGTTCTAATAGTTGTGTAGTGATATCTCATCATGGTTTTAATTTACATTTCCTTAAAAGCTAATGATGTTGACTTCTTTTCATGTGCCTCTTTGCCATCTGTGTGTCCTCTTTGGTGAAATGTTTGCTCACTCTCTATTGGGGCTGTTTGGTTTCTTTTATGGTTGAGTTTGGAGAGTTCTTTATATATTCTAGATGTGAGTACATTTTCAAATAGGTGTTTTGCAAATATTTTCTCCCAATCTGTAGCTTGTCTTTTCCTTCTTTTAGCAGGGTCTTTCACCAAGCAAAAGTTTTTAATTTTGATGGCATCCAATTTATCAGTTTTTTTTCTTTTATGGATCATGTATAGAAATATTATTCATTTTTGTATATTGATCTGATTGTATCCAGAAACTTTGCTACACTCATTTATTCTAACTGGTTTTTAGTGTATTTCTTAGTACTTTCTATATATAAGATTATGTCATCTGTGAATAGAGAGAGTTTTACACTTTCAGCCAGCTAACTAATATCTTATGGTATTCTGTTACTCTCTTCCTCTCACATTACTGTTCACTACTGCAGCATCCTGAATCCTGCCACAGTTCTGCTCCTAACAGAAGGGGAACCTCACGATTGTCTTACCTTAGTTAGGAAACTTTCCATACCTTGCTCAGATTTATTAGAGACTCCAATTAAGAGCTCTGAACAATTATTTTTTGTTGATGAATCATATCTCAAAAATGAAACTCGAGGTTTTCAAGCAGGAGATGCTATCACTAATTTAAGTTCTCTTTAGAATACAGTCCTCTACCTGAGGTAAAATCAGCCCGGATGGCAGAACTTATTGCACTTAAGGTACATGGTTTGTCAACTAGACAAAGACCAGAGAATAAGCACAGATACAGATAACAGATATGCTTGAGATCAGTACATGACTGTGAGATGCTTTGGAAACAAAGAAGTTTTCCTAACATCTGCTAGACTCCCCATCAAAAATGGACTACAAGCTAAAGCACTTATCGATTCACTCCTACTTCCTAGAGAGGTGGCTATAATAAGGGCTGAGGCTCATGCGAAAGAGAGACTATGGAATTGAAAGGAAACGCTGTAGCAGATCATTATGCCAACCAGCCTTAACCAAGGTGAGGTTCCTAACTAAACCTCAAAGAATAAATCTCTGGACGAATTTAAAGAGGCCATTATAAAATATCAGTGTTCAGCCCCTGATTCTGAAAAAGAAGAATGTTAAAAATTGTACCCTTCACTCGGATCATCTTGAGTGCTCCCAAGATGGCCGCTTGGTGGTGCCAGATGACTTCAAATGGATATTAGCTAAGCTTCCCATGAAATTTCCCATCATGGTACAGACAAATTGGTTACTATCTTAGATTAATATTGGCAAATAAACTTTAAATAGACAAATTTTTAACAGGTTATTTTCAGGTTATCTGTCACCTGTCAACATAATCCTGGAAAAACCGTAAAGGTGGGACATGGCCAGAAACCAAAGCCTCAAGGGTCCTTGGACACCTCTGGATGGATTTTATCCAGCTTCCACCCCTCATGAGATTTGAATATGTTTATATGTGTCTATCTTCAGGATGTGTTGAAGCATTTTATTGCTGAAAACCTATAGTCCTTATAGTCACTAAAAGCTGCTTGATTTTGTGTTTCTAACCTGGGGCATCCCATTTTTTATATCAAGTGTGATCAAGGCATAGACTTTACAGGAACCATTATAACAGAACTCCATAAGGCATTACTCTGTACTCAAAAACTATGTTGCCCTTACCATCCATAACATTCCAGAAAGGTTGAAAGAACCAATGGCATCTTTAACTTAAAATGAGCAAAACTTTCAGAAACTTTTAGCTCCCTAGCTAAAGGTACTCCCAGAAGCCCTTATGGCCATATTATTCACTCCCTTGGGAATACATCAGTTATCCCCCTAAGAACTGATAACTAGAAGGCCCATTTATTTAGAGATTTCACTTTGAATACTAGACTCTACCCTGCTGCGTGCAGTCACGGCAAAATATTGCAAGGGATTCATGTACCTATACCCCGTCCTTTCATCAACAGGTTAAGGACACCTTCCCACAGCCTCTTCCTAAACAGCCTCTTTATAATCTTCAACCATGAGATTTTTGTCTACTGGAAGAGACATCAGAGAAAAAATGTTCTTGAACCTCATTGTATGGGACCTTATCACATACTGTTAGCAGACATAGCAGTAAAACTCCAAGGAGTCAATTCTTCAGTACATATTTCACAACTAAAGAAGAAATTCAGAATTGACACAATTGGAAGCCAACTCCAATAGAAGACTTCAAACTGAGGATTCTCCAAGATACTCAAGAAGCAGCTGATTTTCAGAAGTATACAGCTGACCGAAGACCTTTAGAATAAATAGATGACCTCAGATAGTGGATAGCTTCTGCCCAAGATGTCAGACCAAGACCTGTGTCAAAGTCCTGTTTTGTTTTGTGTCTGCTTGCTTATAGTTCTTCTCATTTCCATAGATCCCTGTTGTCATCCACCCATAATAGCCCCTTTTCTCTTTTCTTTCCTCTTTATTATAATTGTTAGGTCAGAACATACTCATTCTAACGCCATTCTTAGATTATCCCAAACAGTAGCCACTTCTCTCAATCTTACCAACTGCTGGATATGCCATTCATTGCCAGACCACCATGATAAATATATATGAACAATTCTGATCTGATCAAATGAGACTATACTGGGGGCCAGCCCCATGGCTTAGCGGTTAAGTGCGCACGTTCCGCTACTGGCGGCCTGGGTTCGGATCCCAGATGCACACTGATGCACCGCTTCTCTGGCCATGCTGAGGCGGCGTCCCACATACAGCAACTAGAAGGATGTGCAACTATGACATACAACTATCTACTGGGGCTTTGGGGAGAAAAAGGGAAAAAGAGGAGGATTGGCAATAGATGTTAGCTCAGGGCTGGTATTCCTCAGCAAAAAGAGGAGGATTGGCATGGATGTTAGCTCAGGGCTGATCTTCCTCACAACAAAAAAAATGAGACTATATGGAATTATAGCCAATGGTTTTTCCACTTGCACCTACAGGGACAAATGACCTTAAACAAATCAACCTGTGACTTTACTAGTGTCCCTCTCTCCCATATAAAGAGCCAATTACTACAATCTATCGATCAGACCCCAGGTAATTCTGAATTTGAATTCAACAACCTTCATAGGGTAATGGGTCAGTTATTTATCACCTGGAGGAAGCTAATAGGGATCCAAGCATGTAACACAGCTAATGTGAGGCTGTGGTTCCAATCTCATGTCATGAACAACTCCTTTTTTCCTGGATCTTTATGTGCCCCTACAGGATTCTACTTCCTTTGCAGCCAGGTCAACTGGTCTTGTTTTCCTCAAACTAAAACCTCATGCAGTTTGGAAAGAGTATTCCAAGATTTGTCTGTATGCAGAAATCCTAACTCTAGAAGTCACCAATGCTGGAAATTCCAACTCAGGCAGGAGCTCCAAAATGAGGCCACCCTTGATTATTCAGGCATTTTACCTTGGAGAATTGCTGACTTTTTGTTTATGTGAACAATCAGAGCAGTATTTCCAAGAATGGTAAATACCAAGACTATAAGACACCTATCACTAACTCTGGCAGAAGTTATTAATGACACCACCTCTTCCCTAGATCTGCCTCAAGTCATTGGCACAAGCAGTTTATGGGCAATTGCATTGCTCTAAACTTCTTATTGACTAATCATGGTGGTGTCTGTGCCATCGCTATTGCTTCTTGCTGTACTTGGATCAATGAAACAGGCATGGTAGAACAGGCTACGTCACCTTAAAGAAACCACTTGGCTCAATGCTTCTGCACAACTGCCGTCTCATCAGATGAGTGCCTTGATGATACAAGAAGAAGATCAAAAAGATCTCATGATACAGTTTACCACGGAGACAACCGAACAATCTCCACGTGGTGAAGATCTGGATCTCTAGTGTCTCTGAACTGGTCAACGTCTCTCAAGAAAGAGAATGGCCAAAAGGGGGAACTAAGGAACTAAATGTATCAAGGGACAATGGATACACCATGTATGACAATAGGACTCTGACCCACACCTTTGCAGCAACCAGCCTAGAAGCCAAACCACAGCCTCTCTGGCAATCAGCTCAGAACAGACAGAACTTGATCAATGACTGCTAGTTCCCCTATTTTTTGCCCCCACTTCCAACTTTGGACCAACCATAAAAAGCTAAATATGCTCCCCAAACTAATCACATAAGATGTCCTGCTCCTAGTGATACCAGCTCAATACAAGGTTGACATAAGGGAAGCCATATTGTAGGAGAGAGACCATATTGTAACTCTGAATGATCTCTGATTAACTAACCCCGCTGGATATGCACCCTCCAGGAGGTATACAAGCTCTGTAGATTATATGGCGCCTCCCAGCTGCAATAAGACGATAACTTTGTTCTTTTGAGTTCCCTAGGAATGTGACGACCCCCAGAGATTCTATGCTGATATCCATGACGACTGAAAGATCTGGTGTAGTGACTCCCAGTCTGTAACACCAGAGGTTCAACATTCCTAACCCCCTCCCCTGTAACCTACCGGCCTATATAACTGCTTCAAGATTCTGTGCTCCACTTAAGATGGTTCATTTGGACATTAGTCCCCCAATCTTCCATCTTGCTAGCAAACTGTAATAAAACTCTTTCTTTCCTACCACCTTGCCTCTCAACCATTGGCTTGTCTTTCCAGTGAGTACAAGACCCCCTTTTGGTAGTAACACTAGTTACTCTACCTCCAGCTTTCCCATGCCAACAACCTCCAATCAGCCAGCTGGTTGGAAGGGTGGCCTAGGGATCCCCAAATTTGTGGCTGGTGTTTGAAGTGAGAGTAGTCTTGTGGGGGTACTGTATTCTTAACCTGCAAAGTTTGGCCTAATTCTGGGTAATTGGTACAAGAAGTCATTGTAGTGCTACAAAATAGCAATGAATTTTTATGTACACACACACCAGCCCACCCCCAAAAGATGGAACGCTAATCTATATTTGAAATTGAAAAATAATTACAGGAAGCAACATTATATTTTTCTAAGAAAAGATTTAATTGGTAGTTTTCTAGAAAGAAAGGTTTTCATCTAGTACAAAAGTGTGAAGTCAGTTGCAAGCACTGAGAAAACCTGAGCAATACAAGTCGTTTTTCAAATTAATACACGTTTAGTAAGCACCTACTGCATGCTCATTTCTGAGAGGAAGTATGAGAAATGACCTGAAGCAGCTAATGTGGTTCAGGAGACAAGAAAGTAGCAAGATGATAAACAATCAATGATTTAAATAGAGCAAGACAGTGGAAAAAAACTATTCCAAGTGCAGATCTTTCATTTTTAAAAACATGCAAACAAATGCTTTTACAATTGCAAATGAGTAAGATATGACTTCACCTCAGTGTTCAAGAGAATTCTTCCCCGAGGAAGGGGCATTTTGAACAGGGTTCTGGCTGATTATTAGGCTTTAGATAAGTGGAGAGGGCATTCCAGGCTGGTGAAACAGCTCAGGCAAACGTCTACAGGCTGGGAAGTGTGGAGGCATGTCTGAGGCATGGCAAGTGAGCTAGTCTGTCTGAAATAGAGGTTCTTGTCATGAGCAGCAGGAGGTTAGGGCAGACTGACGGAGGCATTAAATGCCAAACCGAGGAGTGAGGACTTATCCTGCAGGCAGTACAAAGGCTTTCAGAGGGGGGCAATGGGTGCGCACTGATGAGAATGGTTAACGTGGCAGAGATACACAAGAGCAAGGGACAGATTTTAGGCCAAGACTAGCTACAAGTTGTTGCAGGCATCCAGGTATATAACGTGACTTGGGTGGGGGTTAGAGAAGGGCACTGGGAAAAAAGAAGGTGAGAGAGAGCAAACTAAGCTATTATTAATGTAAAATATTTGCTATTTCTGCTCCTGCAAACCTTGGCTCTCTGGGAAGAAACTCCTAGAGGATTTTTAGGCTTCTAGCCTGGCATCCTGATCTCAGCTGTTCAGATGCCTCCTGTGCATCCTACCTGCCTGCTCCCCTCTGCCTTGGCCAACTTCTTGGACCCCTAGATCCTGCCTGTCTACACAGACCCACTTTGAACTGGTTCCCTGAATTCTGGGCTCAGCTACCATATCTGGTCTTTAGATGCTTGAAAGACTGTCCACCGTACAAGCTAATTCTTTTTAGTTAAGACTTCTCTGGTCTATGCCAGCTCCTGGTCTTGGCTTCTTCACATAAGTTGCAGAAGCAACATATGAACTTGAGACTCAGTACGCTTAGGAGTAACTATTAGAGAAAATAAAAAGTAATACCAAAAACACACAGATGGCTTGAAGTAACAGATGAGATAGGAAAATTCGTTTAGCAATTGTTGGTATATCCGTATATTTGATTTTTTTAAAAAACAATTTGTTGAGGTATGTGTACATATCATAAAAATCATCCTACTTTATATGCACAATTCAATGACTTTTAGTAAATTTACCAAATTGTTCAACCACCACCATAATCCTATTTCAAGGACATTTCCACCACCCCAGTAAGATTCCCTGGAACATATGCAGTCACTCCCAGTTCCAGGAACCACTAATGTACTTTGTCTCTGAAGATTTGCTGTTTCTGGATATTTCATATAAATGGAACTATACAACATGCTGTCCCTGGCATCTGGCTACTCTCACTTAGTATGATGTTTTTGAGATTTTGATTTTGTTTTATAATATCCATATTTTAGTGACTTTGATGTTTAAAAAAAGTTTTCATTTTATTTCAAAAACTCCAAATCTAGTAGCATAAAGATCTGATAAAAATTGCTTCTTGCTCAAAGTTTAAAATACCACTCTGTTGCCTCTTAGAGAAAGGTAACATGTATCACAGAGAAACAAGGGCACAGAGGTTTTGTGCAGGGAAGGTCTTCAGTATCTCAATCGCCAAACTACAGCTGTGACCAGGAGGAAAGAGGCCCAGCTTGGTTAGGTATGCAGGCCAGGGCATGGCAATTGCTGAAGATCAGTTTCCTTAGTTCTAAAATTTGGTTGCGCTAGGTCACTGGTGGCTCTCCACTTTCCTCAGCCTCCATTGTCCTCACCTGTACAATAACACTCCTGCTGCCATGAGTAACAGGATGGGGAGGCAGAGCACAAGCGCAGTGACAAAAACAGTCCCCACCTGGTCGAAAATCACCAGACTGGGTGACTTCTCGGCTTCCTTTCAGCTCTAGTTTTATGAACCTCCAGTGTGAAGGAAATTTCCTTGCATTCATTAAGCTCCCAGGGCTTCTCATATGAATGAAGCCTTAATGTATGCTGAGGCGTGAACTATACTAGTGGGTTTTCCCAGTTCACTAAATTCAGAGTCACCCTACTACAAATTCTCTGATGTGCCAAAAGGGTGAACATCCATCAAAGGGTTTCCCACATGCATTACATTTCCTGCGTTTCTAACTAGTAAGGTGAGTTTGCTGATATTTATACAGGGAAGAGGTTTGGCTGAAGGCTCTCCTTCATTCACCATATCCATAGAGTTTTTCTCAAGAATGAATTCTCTGATGCTTAATAAGGATGTGCTCTGACTGAAAGCCTTCCCACATTTACTGCTTTCATAGGGCTTCTCTTTACTGTGTGTTCTTGATGCTTAGTAAGGGAAGTATCACTGACAGCTTTTACCACACTTGCAGAGTTTCTCTCCAATGTGAGTTATCTGATTTTTTTTTTCTTCAGGAACAATATGTGACTGAAGGCTGTGCCATACTCATTACGCTGATCAGGCTTCTCTCCAGTATAAACTCTCTGATGTTGAATGATCTGTGTCCTCTGACTAAACCCTTTCCAAATTCATTACATTCACATGGTTTCTCACTAGTATAAATTCTCTGGTGTTTGATAAGGGAGGAGGAGAGACCAAAAGCCCACCTTCTCTCTTGAGACTAACACAGCTTTTCTTTAGTAAGTCCTGTCTGAGGTTGAACAAGATGTGTCCTCCAGCCAGAAGTCTTCCCACATTCATTACACTTGTAGGACTTCTCTCTAGTATATATTCTCTCAGGTTTAGTGGTGTGGGTACTCTAGCCTTCTTACATTTGCTGAATTCACAGGGGTTTTGTTCCAGCATGACTTTTCTGATGTTTAATAAGGGATGCAGTATGAGCAAAAGCTCTCCCACATTCATTACATTTGTAGGGTTTCTCTCCAGTATGAAATCTATAATGTTGAGTGAGAGAGGAACTCTGGCTGAAGGCTCTCCCACATTTATTACATTTGTAGGGTTTCTCACCAGTGTGAAATCTATAATGTACGATGAGAGATGAACTCTGGCTGAAGGTTCTCCCACATTCCCTGCATTCATAGGGCTTTTCTCCAGTATGAGTTCTCTGATGTTTAATAAGGGATGAAGTATGACCAAAGGCTCTTCCACATTCATTACATTTGTAGGGTTTCTCTCCAGTATGAAATCTATAATGTAGAACAAGAGATGAACTCTGGCTGAAGGCTCTCCCACATTCGCTGCATTCATAAGGCTTTTCTCCAGTGTGAGTTCTCTGATGTTTAATAAGGGATGAAATATGGCCAAAGGCTCTCCCACATTCGCTGCATTCATAGGGCTTTTCTCCAGTGTGACATCTCTGATGCCGCCTAAGTTCTGACTGGAAGTGGAAGGACTTTCCACATTCATTACATTTACAAGATTTCTTCCCTGGATTGGTCCTCTGAGAGTTATTTCTCCCTGAAGTCTGTCTGAATTCTGTATCACATTTATAAGATCCTTCTCCTGTGGGAACTCCTTGTTGGTTAACAAGGACTGATCTTAAGCCTAAACTTCTCCCAAATTCACTCCATTCATGATCCCTCCTAAGGGTAGTAAATTTGTGAATGAGCGATGTTCCTTTCAGATGTTGCTCCTGGTTTTTTGGATGCATCTCTAACTGGTCATCACAACCACAGGTTGCTTTTAGTTTGGAGGACCAGAGTTCATCTCTAATGTGTTTTTCCACTGGTGGTATCTGGAATAATTCTTCTTTGGAAATTCCCTGACTTAGCATTGATTCTTTGGCTTTAGGCCTTCTCTCCCAGTCTGGGGGAAAAAAAAAAGACATTCTAGTATTACCTGTTCTGTGTGCCAAGAGGAAGTAAAGTCTTACAATAGATGTAAGATAATTAGGCTTTAAAATAATATCGAAAAGAGATGTACAGTTTCTTCCAAGAATGGTGTATGTCTGAAGGTTTCAGAGGTGTCAAAAATAAGAGATGAACAGGTGACTGGAGATTAGGAAAACCTGAAAGAAGAGTGTTTGGATTACAGTACACAAGTAAGTCCAAAGTCTGTAAAGATGAGAGGAGGGTAGGGAGATGCCCTCCACAAGTCTTCCCTCAATACCTCAGTCCACACGACACATTATTATGTATTATGTACATATAAATATAACATGTATTTTATTACCGTATATATTTATGACAGGCAGAATAATTCTCCCCCAAACATGTCCATGCCCTAATTGTAAGAACCTATAAATATGTTACCTTACATGGCAGAAGGGACTTTGCAGATGTGATTAAGAGCACAGACCTTGAGATGGGGGGGTTTATCTTGGATTATTCAGGTGCGCCCAATCTAATCACAGGAGTCCTTAAAATCTGAGAACATTTCCTGGCTGAGCCAGGGAGATGTGGTGTAAGAACGACTCAATCCACCATTTCTCGCTTTGAAGGTGGAGGAAGGGCACCATGAGCCAAGGAATCTAGAAGGTGGGAACACCCCTCAGCTTACAGCCAGCAAGAAAATGAGGACCTCAGTTTTAGCTACAAGGAATTGGTCCTCCAACAACTCAAAGGAAACAGTTTCTCCCCTAGACACTCCAGAAAGGAATGCAGCCCTGCTGACACCTTGGCTGTAACCATGTAAGACCTATGCCAGACTTCTGACCTATAAACTGTGAGATAATAAACTTGTGTTGCTTAAAGCCACTAATTCTGTGACAATTTGTTTCAGCAACAATAGAAAGCTAATACAATAACAATGACGCTTCTGAAGAGGGAAATGACTGGCAACGCCTAACCCGTGCTCCCAGAGGCCAGATTCTGAGTCAAAAGGTCTTATGTGGCTCCTGGGCATCTGAATATTTAACAAGTTCCCCAAGAGATTCTGAAACACAGCAGACAGATATTGATCATGAGACTAGATCCAGATGTCAGACCCTTGCTCTCATTCTGGAAGGAAAAAAGATCAAGAAAGTACTAATACAGAGGAAATCAGCATCTTCCCACTCTGTCCTCTATCCTAGATTCCTATATGGAGGTGCAACCTGTGATGTCAGGATTTGAGCACTGCTTTCCTAAGCTTTAGCTCTGGCCCAAGGCTGGGCCTTATTATGTTGATGCTGCTTTGGTTTCACTCACCTGAGTGATAACCTGTTGAGATTTCTCTCTCCAATATACATGGCTCTTCCCATTCTTCCAACTGGCAGATCATGTATGGTTTGGACACTGGAAACCCTGATGGTAGAGAAAGAAAAGGATCATGGCCACTGGTCTTCAGGGTGGAGAAATACTGTAGGTGTGGATAGCCTCCAAAGAATAGGCATTGTGAAACATCAAGAGCAGAGTCATGAGACTTCTTATTCCAATTTCATATGGAGCAGGACTTTTCCTAGGTATCAGGAGTGGACATACTGTATCCTCGATCCCCAAAGAGAATGTAAATGTCTGATTCCAGAACTCCAGGGTAAAACTCAGACAACAGGCCCTGATGCCCCTAGCTTTTAAACACCAAGAATATAAAGATGGCCTAATGGGAAGGCTTTGGGCTTTGGAGGAGGTGAGCTCACCCAGGGAGGCCAGGTTCTTGAAGTTCTCCAGCATCACCTCTCGGTACAGCTCCTTCTGAGCAGCGTCCAGCTGCCCCCACTCCCACCGGCTGAATTCCACAGCCACATCCTCAAATGTCATCAGGTCCTGGAACACAGAAGACACTCTTGCACCCTCGGGGAGCACACTCATGGCAGGGAGCACACTCATGACCCTGGGGAGAGGAGTGGATGGGTGTCTAAGTAGAACCTCAGGATGTGCAAGAAGGGACTCCAAGAGTTCTAGCTATCTCAATGCCCAGTTCTGGGTTTTATCATCTCAAAAATACTTTAAGCTATTCCAGGGATTGTATCATCCTTACTACTTGGTATCCCACCCAGTGCCCACTATGTCAACATCAAGCTGCTCAGAAATATAATCAAGGTCTCAGGAGAATCAGGCCTACAGAGACATTCTGCTTAGGTGGGGGAGATAAATGCAATCATTTCCTCAGTTTTCAAGAGGTTTTACTCTCAATTTAGTTGCATTTAAGTAGAATCAATTAGAAGTAACAGACTAATATGCTTTGCATTCTCAAATCCACTAGTATCAACTGTCTTCTAGTTAAGTATTTTTGAAACTTCTAACTTATGATTTCAATGACAATTTTTATTAAGGCTGAATCAAATAATTTGGGGTTTATAATAATTTATCCCCATACCTGCCTGCCAGGACACAGTTCAATGAAAGTATATCAAGTGGCCTTCTAATATTGAATCATTCAGTCTTTTGTGAGTTTGATTAGCACCTCTCCCCCAAAGCCTACTCATTTTTCAATTACCTAATGTGCAAAGTTGAGACTAAGACCCTGGATCCCAGGTGCCCACAAGGCACAACTATTCTGTGGGTCCCAGCCAGAACTATCCTGTCACCCTCTATAACTGCAATTAGAACACCTCCTATTTGATTTGTACAATAATCCATATACTATCAACTAAAAAGCAGGTAAGTGAAGGTAGTATAAACTCCTGTTACTCTTCCCCCAAAATGTTTAAAAATCAAATCCCATTAGGCACTACTGATTCCAAAGAATAAGTCAAAGTAACCATGTTACATTTACAGAAAAGTCAGTCTACGATAATCAAATGTGGAAAACTCACTACTATATAGTAATCTCTTGTGATAGATTACATTATTTGTTCAAAACATTCACTGGCCATCCCTCATCTTCCTGCCCCACTGACCCAGGCGTAGCCAAATACCTGCTTTCACAAATGGAATGTGAAGGAAGTGACATGAGCTACATATGAGCAAAAGCTTTCAGAGCCAGTGAGGGTTCTGCAATTGTTTCTTTTCCCTCTGCTTTGAGAACAGCAGATCCAGAGTAAAGAAGATGTGGGGCAAAGTCACAGCTTGCATGTAATGGGGGCAAGAAATAGACCTTTGTTGGTGTAAGTCTCTGAGGGTTTGCTGTTAGTATCACAGCATAACTAGCCTAAAGTGACTCATTAAAAAAACTGGTACTAAGTGGGGTTCTGCCACAACAAAAAGCCTAAAATATGTGATGTTGGCTTTAGGGCCAGGCAGTGAGGAAACTTATTGGCAAGGTGGCAACCCTTGTAATTTGGGGGTGAACTCTTTGGTAAAACTGTTGCCTGCAATAACTTGAAAGATGGACAGTGTAAGCATGAGCTTATGAGGTTATAGAAGAGGCTGGAAACACAACATCAGTAATGTGAGCTGGCTATTGACAAAGTATTACAAGAAAAAAAAATGAGCTCAAGAGTTTGCTGGTTTCCAAAATAAAAATGGAAGGCAAAAGAGTGTCCGGAAATTCCAGGACTTGCAGGGTTGGAGATTTAACCAATTCTCATTTCCAACTGGTCAAACACAATATAAATAAGGCTTTTGCATGACAAAGGATGATTAAAATTCAGCCTACTGGCAAGGACCAAATAATGGGTGTGGTTGCCAAACTTTTTGTTTAAGCCTCTGAATAATTACAGATGGCTCCCAGTAAATCCTTTCAGTGGGACTAAATTGCTCAGAGTGACTAAATGTATGGCTTTCCCAAGGAAACCCCAAAAGCTCCACAATGTAATCTAAAGAGAAGGGCATATCCAAAAAGAACTGTGTGTAAAGCTATCAACACACAGAGCTGATGGAAGCAAATATACAAAAAGCTGATTAAGTTTTTGAGAATTACACTGAATGTTCATGACTTGAAACAGTCCTTGGACTATCAACCTACTCAGGTAGGATGAAAAAGCTGCTTAGCCCTCAAAAGAGCTTATTCTCCAATATCATCTTCGTATCTGATCAAGGAAGATACTACAAAAAGAAGGAACTTCCAGAGGGCAAGGAGAACACTGGACTGGGGAGCTCCACCCAGGGGGCAGAACCAGGGCATAAACAAAAGACTTCACACTCCCAAGGGCAGTAGTCCTCACTGAGTCTGCCCACTGGAATTTCATAACTGTCATGGCCCCGGGACTGCTGGGCTCCTCCCAGGCTTCTCCTTTCTGAATAGGGGTGTTTATTGTGGTTATCCTGTCCCCTTTCTTCCATTATATGTAGGATATATGGATTCAAGCAACTTGTTCTTTCAGTCCATAGGTCTTCAGATCCAGAGGAGAAACATCCAGACCTGATGTCCAGACTATCACACCATCCAGGACTTTGATCCTGCTGCTCTGATTGGATGGGGCTTTTGGGTTATCTCTCTTGGGGAGAGATTTTGTGTACAAGAAGAGAAGTGAAATATCTGTGAGTAAGAAAACAAGACAGTGGTGGACTAATTACTTGTTCAAAATATTCATTGCCCCACTCTTTGGGCCCCTCACCACGGCAGGCTTACACTTCCCACCTCTCACTAACATTAGGCTTGGCCACATGACCTTCTTCAGCCAATGGGTTGTGAGCAGAAGCAACACATGCCACTTCTAAGCAGAAGCTTGAAGAGCAATCTCCTGGTTCTAACATTGCCCTTTCCCCCTGCCACAAGATGAGTATATCCCAGAGCGGGGTTGATCCTTCAGCCTGAATCCCAGAGCAAAGAGGATGTGGAGCAGAGTCACAGCCAGCCGTTTATGATATGTAATATAAAGGAGAAATACACCTTTGTTACTGTGAGCCATTGAGATCTGGGGGCTGTTGTTACCACAGCATAGCTAGACTGAGCTCTCTGATATAGCTCTGAATGGTGTACAGCAAGGCTCTTAATGTAAAGGTACATTTAAGCTCTAATTATTACTCTACTAATTGAGACAATTCCTTATTGGTGGGGGTTTCCCCTATTGGCTAGAAAATTAAATATAAATGTCTATCATTAAGCTAAACTAAACTAAACTACCACTAAACTACCATCTTGGATGCAAGGAAATAATGCAGGTTGGCATTCATGGCCCTCCACTTGGTTCTCCCTCCACATTCAGCTTACTACAGCCAAACTTGAGTCCACCTCTGAAGTCAGTCACCATTATCCCCATCATCCCTATCACAACTGAAGCTGACAAGGACTAAGCAATTCCATGTGCCAGAAGACTCCAACAACTACATGAGGTAGCTGTATTATTGAGTGGTCAAGATTTGGGAGCCAGACAACTTGGATTCGAAACTGGGTTCCCTTCCTTATTAGCTAGATAACCACAAACAAGTTACTTTATCTCTCTGTGCCTTGGTTTCCTCAGTTTATCTCTCTGTGCCTCAGATGCCATTCTCCAAAATGGGAATGTTTTAAAGATGAAATTAGCATAAACTGTTTAGAACAGTTCTTGATATATATTTGGTTCTCAGTAAATAATAGCTATTATTATTTTCATCATATTCATTAACATGATTATCCTCCTCATTTTACAGTTGGCAAAACCAATGCACAGAGTTTAGGTCATTCATCCAAGGTCACACAGCCAGTAAGTAGTGAAGTTAAGTCTGTCTCCTCACTAATCCAGGAAGGTAACACTTGACAGGGACCCAGCCTCAAAGGGCCTCCTCACCTGTCCAAACCCTCAGAACCTCCTTGTCCTCTCTTCTCCACGAGCCTCCCCCAACCTCTCCAGCATAGGCTGAGTCTCCTTTTCCCAAACTCTGATGGAAAGGCCTATCTGTGCCACTCCATCTGCCATCAAACCATGCACATCCTCACTGTGATTGGAGCTGCATGCTGGGTGCCAGAGTCCACTCCTCTCTCTGCTGTGACACTCCTTCAGGGCCAGGGTGCTCTCACATTACTTGGTACTCACCACAGAGCCCATTACAGAAATAAAGCAAAGGATCTGAGTGAGCAGAGAGGAGAGGGCCCTGGGCAAGGGGCAGAGAGGCCAGCATCCATCCTTACGGGCTCAGCCTACTGCAGAGCAGGAATTGGGGTCAGTTCCCTTTCGCGAACAAAGAGGCTGCAGAGAAAAGGAGGCAAAGATATCCATAGTTCAGGCATTTGAGGAAAAGTTAAGAGAACCCCAACTCACCTGGGGCCTGGCTTTCAGGCATAAACTGGCTGTTCCCTTTTCTCCTGGGTATCTCTCTGGAGGAAGAGCAGGGTCCTGAGAAGGGAGAACTAGGAAGGTAAAAGGAGCCATAAGGAAAGCTAACCCTTATGGGATTTACAGCTCCCAGACTCCTCAAGCTGGAGGTCCCTACACAGTCAGCATGTCACCTCCCCAGTTCTGGGGACAGAGCTAGGCCGAAGGGAGCTGAGGGGCAGCCTCTAGCCTGCCCATATCAGAGAGAAGTGCCCTTGTACACAACTGCGTGAGGCCCCCACCTGTCCATAGCCCACAGCAGGCTGTAGGCAGCTGAAGTGTGACCACACTCTGGCCACTCCACTGGAGAGTTATCTACTGGGCCTCCAATATGCAGGTCCTCTACTAGGCCTTCTGAAAATATAAACACGGAGAAGACCTTCAAAGAACTTTAAATGTGCCCTGTGGGTATAAAACATGTTAATAATACAAAACAACGCCCAGATCAAGGCCACAGAGAGATATCAGACTTTAAGGGGAAGAAGTTACACCTCTCCCCTTATCCTTGGGAACACAGCTCAGAGGCCAGCTCTTCCTGAGAAGCTGCCCTTGGTGCTCCCAAGCACCATTAGGTCTCTGCAGCATGTTTTGAGAGTCCCTCTGATATAGGGCTTTGTATCATACTATTTTTAAAGGCTTGAAACAAAAACACTAACCCCAACCATGCCCGAGAAGTGGTTATGGCTTACAACAGCAGCAGCATGGAGTGGGCAGGCAGCATAGTACAGTACAGGTCAGCACTTCTCAAACTTGAATGTGCATATGGATTCCTGAGGATCTTGTTGAACAGACTCCGGTTCAGTGGATGTGGGGTAGGGCCAGACAGTCTGCAATCCTAAAGAGCTTCCAAGTGATGCCTGTGCTGCTGGTCTACAGACCACGAGGAATAAGGGAAAAAAGGGGGTGGGAGTCCCAGAGATTTGGCCCAGCTCTGCCATCGGCCAATTTTGTGACCTTCGGCATGTGCACTGAAGAATGAAAAGTCAAATTTAAATGCCCACTTGGTGAAGGGCAAGAGATTCTAAACGTAGAAAGCAATGGCTTAAAACCTCCTGGGGCACCTGGATTGCCCTGTCCCCAGTATTACTGGGGAGGTGGTCACAGGATATACCCACCGTGTACACTGCTGACTTTGTACACAGCTGAGCTAGAAGAGCTGGAAGAATCTTATTACTTAATGAAGTGATAAAAGAAGTGGATTGGCAAGGCTCCAAATGGCTCCACTGCCCTCTGATCTCTGGCCAAGGGCCACTCCCTCACAGGTTTGTTTGCCCTCCCCCTGACACTGCAGGAAGACAGCATCTCCTGCTCTCCCCTCTCTCCTCTGGCCTTTGGGACAAGTCTCCAGCGCCCCCCCCACCCCCGGTCTCTGGCTGCTAGGACTTCATGCTCCCGAGCCTGGAAGGTTAGAAACCGCCACAGGGAAGGAGTTGCAGGCTCTGTCCCTCCAGTGGGATACCCCGGCCTCGTCCTATGGTCCTCCTTTTACTATGCCCCGTACTAACTCCCCAGCCCCTCTGCACCCTCGAGAGCCAAACCTGATGCTGTGGAGTCCATAGCTGGGGCTAAGGGGCGATGTCCTTTTACTAGGTCCAAATCTCCGTCCTTCGGCGCGGCCCTGCGGTCCTCCTGAGGGTTCAGGGCGCGGGGAGCAGGCTGGGTGACACGCGGCATTCGCACTCCGCGCGACGACGCCCAGCTGACCCGTAGGGCCCAGAGCTGGGCTGTCAAACCCGGACCTCGGCCAGGGCGCGCGGCGCTGCTGCCCTGCGCGGTGCTCTTCTCCCGCTCCCAGACTCGCAGACCCCTCACACGCCCGGCCTCCGCCCACTGGCTGCGCTCCGCAGCCCTCGGAACCAGGCTCTGAACCCAGTTCCCACGCAGCCCACCAGGACCTGCGGCCGCAGACCACCTGCGACCTCGGTGCCCGGCGCTCCTCCGCCGCCCCGAGACAGCGGGGGCTCCGGGGAGGGCCTCACAGGAACACGGGCCGGCCCTGCGACTCTGCCCCAGCTCCAGGCCGCCACAGCCCCTGCAGGCGGAGGCGCACTCCCAACTCTGTCACGGGCTCCGGGCGCGCTGCCCGGGGCGGGCCTGCGCACCCCGAGTCCCCGAACCCACCAAACCAGAGCGACGCCTGCGCCCCAGCCCCGAGAACCACCGAGAACCCGTCCTGAGCCTGCGCAGACGGACGGCCCGGCGGGGCCCAAGGCGCGGGCGGGGCGAGCGGCGCCTGCGCCCTGGCGGCCGTGGCGAGCTTGGGCGCTGTGCTCCCGCGTTTGCGGGGAACGCTGGCGAGCAGCAGCGCCCTGGGTCGGGGTTTCACCCTGCTCCCCCTCACCGATTGGGAACTGGAAGCAACTCTCATATTGGGAGTGCCTTTTGTAGCTGGGCCCGACAGCGCCGTTTGGAGCTGTTCAACAGAAGCCACTGGCAGTGTGTTAAAAAGAGAATCTTTTCCCTGAATCTGCCAAGTAAGAATTTCCAGGAGGGTGCAACTACGACATACAACTATCTCCTGGGGCTTTGGGGGAAAAATAAATAAATAAAATTATAAAAAAAAAAAAAAAAAGAATTTCCAGGAGGCTCTCCGGGCGTGCGTATTTCTTACAAAGTGCCCAGGAGATACTGGTGGCTCATTGCTGGCTACTCACTGCTATTCTCCAGGCTGTCCCGTGCCTCTCCGCCCTTCTCCCACTGTCCCCAGTTTGGAGTGCAGCGGAGAGTGATCTCAAAGAAGGGAGGACTTTGGGCTCCCTCCTGCTTCAGAAACAAGTATCATTTAGGACCTAAAGGAAGTGGAGAAACGGTCTGGATATTACTAGAACGAGGGTTCTCAGGAGGCAGTCCTCAGCCAGAGAGGGCACCTGCGAGGACTTGAAAGGTTGATTTATAGACCCTATTTAGGGGTTCAAGGACAAATAACCTATTAAGTCAGGGCAAAAAGGCCATTCTCCTTTCTTGCTTTTTCCGTTTCACTTTTCTGCCGGCACTTACGGTGGCACAGACGGCCAGGATGGTACAGCAAGTGCCCAGCAAGCAAGCCCTCTGCCTCCCAAGCAGGGGGTGCTGCCCCTGGGAGCCATGGCTGACACAGGAGTTTCTGTTCTCTTGTGTGCCCTGGACCAAAAAGGTGAGGAGAGGAGCAAATGAGAAAAGACTGTCATCTGATCGGTGGCTGATATAACTAGATAGAAGTGGAACTGCTTCAGATGAACTCGAGGAACTGCCTGTCCCTGATACCTTTCCTTTTGGCACTGGCCTGCTACAGTGTCTGAAATTTCCCCCTCTTAAATGCGGTCCTTTGGGACAGACCTTGATCCAGAGGTCCTTGTCACACACATTACCCAGGAGAGTTCATGAGTAGCTTAACAGGTATGTCCCCTCCCCCACTCAGAGTGCCCCGGTGTGCCATCTGATGTCAAGCACTGTTAGGGGAGCTCAGGTCCCCAGCCTGATAGGGTTCCCCATTACCCTCAACATTCCCTTTTGCGGCTCCTTTGTAGTCAGACCCTTCTCCCATCCCAACCCCTTGTGTCCACTACTGTTCTGTCCCTATAGTTTTCCTTTTACAGATCCTTTTACAGAATGTCATATAAACAGGATTATACAGTATGTAACCTTTTGAGAGTGGCTTCTTTCACTCAGCATAAAGCCCTTGAGATCCATCCACATTGTCATGTGTATCAATAGTTCATTCCTTTTTATTCCGAGCCCAGCTGTCCTTTAAGGAAGGTTGTCAGAAGGTGCTATACAACACATCGTATTTACCAGAACACATGACTACACCTAGCTGCAAGACAATGTAGTCTTTTTTTTTTTCCCCCTAAGGAAGATTTGCCCTGAGCTAACATTTGTTGCCAGTCTTCCTTTATTATGTATGTGGGCTGCTGCCACAGCATGGCCACTGACGAGTGGTGTAGGTCTGCACCAGGGAACCCAACCCAGGTGGTTGAAGTGGACCATACTGAACTTAACCACTAGGCCAATGGGGCTGGCCCAAGGAAATATAGTCTTTATTCCGGTGCCCAGCTAAAATTCTACTGTCATGGAAAATGAAGAGAAAGGATAATGGGAGACATCAGATTTTAAGAACAATATTGATAACCTGTAGTTTATCCAGAGGAAGAGCAGATAGCAAGAGCATCTCTCTAACTCAAAGTAGCCTGAAGGAGATGGCTGACTCTAGTTTAAAGAGCTAAAGGAATTTTAAGAATTATAAGAAACAAAAATGTGAATGATTGGCTGGTGCTTTTATAAGGCAGAACTGAAGCACAGAGACTTCTACAGGTTCTTTGCGTGCTCTGGCAGACAATGCCTCTTTAACTAACGTGGGATGTTAAAGCACCACCAACCACACCCTCTGACTTACCTGGGTAAGAAGCCCCATGGTAAAAACAGGAACCTGTTCACAGTTAGGGCTCAGGCATTATACAGTCATTTAAGGTGGACTAGAGATGACCCAATGGTAGCCATTTTAAAAAGAAGATATTAAACAAACAAAAACTTAGAAGTAAAGACCCAATCTGACCTGGAATCAGACCTAGGTATCAGAAGAAGCAATGTTTTTCAGGTAGAGCATAAAATTGTGCCTGAATATTTCTTTTCCATCCCATCCACCTAGCTTCTGATGACACACATGCACCCCAGGAAAGACAGCTGGTAGAAAATAAAGATTACTACTACTAAGTAGCCAAATCCCTTTGCTAGGGGACCAAGCATCCCTAACCCCATAGACTGAGTGGTAAAACTGAAAACACTTATCACTAAGGGCCCATACTATTCTGCTAAGCTAATACCTCTAAAAAAGGCCACATGATATAAAGGAATGACACTTTCTTCTGAGAGAGAGAGACTGGAGAGATGCAGATCTGGATACAGAGTACCAGGTAGCAGCAGCAAAGAGGAGAGATGCTCAGAGAGAGAAGGTCAAAGAGTGTCCAAGAAGAGGGGTCTTAGAACTGCAAAAGGTGGCCTGGGAGGAGCAGAGATTGCTGTCAGAAGCAAACTGCAACAGCTTAGGAGACAACACAGGCAAACAGAACAAGAGCGAGGCACAGCAAAAGTGTCAGTTGAACTGGGCACATTGCAGAGGTCCCACCAGAGTCTCTGATTACAAGTGACCCTTTCTTCTTTCTACACTCCACCCAGCCTCCAACTCTCTCCTAGAGAAACACCCATAAAAAGGGGAGGCTAAAATCCTCCATGGCAGGTTTTTTTGTTTTTTGTTTTTAATGGCCACAGATTCTTTGACATGTCGCCCTTTTAGAGGTGGGCTGTATGGTCCTTGCCCTTGAATCTGGGCACATTTGTGACTGCTTCAACCAATAGTGTAGAGCAGAAGTGACATTATTGATTTTTTGAGGCTAGGTCATAAAAGGCCACGCAACTTCTGTCTTGTTCCCTGGGACACTATCTCTTGGAGCTCTGAACTGCCATGTAAGAAGCCTGATGACCCTGAGAGACCACCATGCTGTGAGGAAGTACAAGCACAAAGAGAGGCTATATGGGGCCAGCCCAGTGGCATTGTGGTTAAGTTCACATGCTCTGCTTCGGTGGCCTGGGGTTTGCAGGTTGGGATCCCAGGCGTAGACCTACACACCACTCATCAAGCCATGCTGTGGTAGGCATCTCACATATAAAGTACAGGAAGATGGGCATGGAAGTGGGCCAGGGTCAATCTTCCTCAGCAAAAAGAGGAGGATTGGGAACAGATGCTAACTCAGGGCTAATCTTCCTCACCAAAAAAAAAAAAAAAAGAGAGAGAGAGGCTATATGTGGGGACTCAGTCTCAGCTGAGCCCAGCCACGGGTGCCAGTGCAGGTACCAGACACATGAGTGAAGAAGCCATTTGGGTCCTCTTATCTGAGGGTCCAGAAATCGTGAAGCAGTGAAGCAGAGACAAGCCATCCTTGCTGTGCCCTGTCCAAATTCCTGACCCACAGAATCTATTAGCATAATAAACTTGTTTTAAGCCACTAGGTTTGGAATGGTTTGTTTCACAGCAGCAGATAGCCAGAACATCCTGTAGTGTGGCAGAGCCCACAGCTGGCAGGCCTAGGAGACAGCTGTTTTATTCTAAACAAGATTAATGTCTGTTGTTTCTCGGCTGCTCATCATCCATATGCCCTTCCTCTTTTGAAAAAATCAGCTAAAATTCTCTTAATTTTTCCAGCAACATGGCCAATGGGATACCCTGAACAAGCCTCCTAATTGAAAAAAAACTGAAAATGCTGAAAAGTTATAAAACATCTTTATAAACACACTGGTGATCAGGCATGAAAGTGAGGAATCTGCCAAGATTAAAAAAAAAAAAATGAAGTGACAGCTAGAACCCTGAGAGGTAAATGAGCAGCAAACTTGACTTTTACACCGCTAAACCCTGGAGAACTTAAGCTTCCACTTTGACAGCTACCTGGGGCAGTAAATATAGAGATAAAGCCAGGGCCTGCCCAAGGGTGGGGAATTCTAGAAGGAAACTCATCTAGGACTCTGAGATTTCCGCTCTCAGCATAAGGCTAAATGAATAATAAAAACCACTACACAGAAGGCAACAGCAGCAAAATATAGCTGTCTCGGACGTCATGACTTGAATCAAGTCCTAATCTTCTTGGAAGGTCCAAACCCCTTACTACTTACTACAGCACAAAGTCGTCCTCAACCTGGCCCCACGTTACCGGTTATGAGCCCCTAAACCTTATCTGCCAGCCACTCATTTTGCTACTAATTCTTTGCAGTTTTATTCTCTAGTCTATACCTTTGCAGGTGCTATTCTCTCTGCTCAGATTGCACTTTTCTTTCTTAAGTAATTACTCTTCAAGTGTACCAGTTATAGGAAGCCCTTTCCAACTTTCCCAGCCATAGTTAATTGCTTCCTCCGTTGTACTCCGATAGTGTCTTGGACGTGACATAGTTATAGAACGTACTGCATTGTGTTGTAATAACTTCACGTTCTGATTTCCATTGGACCTTGAGTTCTTTGGGGGCAGTAACTGTGTCATTTATATTTGTAACAATGCCTTGCAATTTAGATTTTTTGAGTCAAAGAGTAGACTTGCTCCTGAAGCAGGATTTTATCACATTCTTTGCGTAATCGCCAGTCTTCCCTGAAACTCGAGCTCAGCGGTTCTTCGCTTTAGCCGCACATTAAAATCACCTGCATATCTTTTCAAACTCTCGCTTCTCAGAGTGGGCCCCAAGCATCAGTATGTCGAAAGCTCTTCAGGTGATTCCGGCGTGCAGCCAAGGTTGAGAATCCCTGCGATGTCTCCAACCAGGGCCCTTCCAGCAGTACCAAGGCAGGCAGGCCGGTGTGCGCTCCAACTGTCGGGAGTCGGGCCGGCTGCCCAGTTAAATACACGGCTCTTCTCTTCTTCCAACGTAAAAATAGTGCACACACCCCGCCTCAGACCCAGTCTCATCCTCAGAAAACTCTGCCTCTCTCCGGACCAAATTTTAGAACCAAATTCCCGTTAAGGGCAAACTGAAGCAAAGACAAGCCCTTTCCAAGCACCAGAATACTCAATGTCGCTCTCCGTCTTCCTGGGCGGTGAAAACCATGGGTAGGGACGGGCCCCCAGGATCAGAGAGACACATTTCCTTCGGAAGGCCCTCCCATCGAAGGACTGGAGAGACCTCCCAGGACTCCACGACAGTGCCGTTTTCCCGCACTGCACTCCTCTGAGCTGGTTCAGCGCCGCCAAACCCCGTCTCAGAAGCGTAGGCTCGCGCAGATTTTCAGACGTCATAATGAGCGCGCCGACCGCTGAGACTTCTGGGAAATGGAGTCCGTGCGAAGGCTGAGCATTGATTGGGGGCGCGGGCGTCATAAGCCTCTGCGCAGGCGCATTGCTTTCTCGACCTGGAGAGGCGCCGTCTTCCTGGGTCCCGAGCACTCTGTGCCGGAGGTGAGGGCTGTGGGTGTGTGTTTTAGAGGAGCGGAGTGAGCGCAGCGGCCGAGAGAAGGGGACGCTGAGCACGTGGGGGGGGGGGTGCTGTGGGAGTAGAACGGGGTGACGCAGACGGAGCCAGCCTGCAGAGGTGTGTGTGTGTGTGTCTGGCGAGGTCTCGGCTCGGAGAGGTGCTGACAGAAAGTTGTTCACACCTCCCACACGAGTGTGCGTGTGTTCCGTGGGGTGTGGGTACTGTTACCAGTGGTCTCTCGGCGTGGACCCCCTATATGTCAGCTCCCAGCTTTCAGGTGGGAAGTTTGGAGCCTTCCCGTACCTTCTTCCCATAATGTGTGCTTAATAAACGTGGGTGAAATTGACGCTAGATCTAGGGTGCCGCCCACCCCAGCCCTCCGTCTTTCCCAGAAAGCGCCCCAGATTGTCTCGTTTATCTCCCTCCCCTGGGCCACCACATGGGTGATCAGGGGGCCTTCATGAAGGAGGTAGGATTTGATGTGAAAAAAACATGAAAAAGTAGCAAAGTGTTAGGCGGGTTTGAGAGGGAAATTAGTATTGGTATTACTATTATTTTGGTAAGGAAGAGTAGCCCTGAGCTAACATTGTTGCCAATTCTCCTCTTTTTGCTGAGAAAGATTGGCCCTGGGCCAACATCCATGCCCATCTTCCTCTGCTTTATATATGGGACGCTTGCCATAACATGGTTTGACCATTGGCGGTTAGGTCCGCGCCTGGGATCCGAACCCGCGAACCCTGGCCCCTGAAGCTGAGCGCAAGAACTTACCCACTAAACCACCCGGCTGGCCCTGGGAAATTATTTTTTACTGGAGTGAAGTGTGGAGGAATAGTGGGAGACAAGGGTACACGGGAGCCAGGGCATAGATGATCAGGACAAGACGCAGGAGGCAGGGTGGATTGTATGGGTCTGATCCAGGGACTGACAGGAATAAAACTGTTTGGGGACAGTTATTCTAGAGGTCACATAGAGGACTAGAGAGAAGAAAGGACTAGTGGCAGGGAGCCAGTTAGCAATGTGTGGTAGTGGTAGTAGTCCTCAAGCAAGCTGTTGTGGACCCGAATTATGATAGTGTCCGTGGTAGAGAAGGATACAAATGACATTGCAAAAGAGGAATTAGAAGGACCTGGTGACTAACTAGAGCTAGGAGGAAAGAATGACGTAAGAGTTTGAATTTGGGTCACCTGGGAGAATAATAGAATATCTGATAGAAATGTAATGCCAGGGAGAGGAGTTGATGTGGGGAGTTGCATAGGGGAAGGTGGTTTTGAGGTGCTGGCAGAATGCCTAATTCAAAATTTGCAGTCATTTGGAAATGCAAGATGAGTTTGGAAGAGGGATTGAGACTTAACTGAGGAACCATCTCTGTAGAGGTTGAAAAGGGAGCGCCAGGTGTGGATGGACTTTGAGGGATAGCAAAAAGAACGTTGGGCAAAGACTGAGGCTTGGGCAGCATCCATGTTTCCAGGGCAAGAGTGGGAAAAAGAGTCACAGAGAGATGCACTTTTAGTGGTAGGAAGAAAGTCAGGCTAATATAATATCATAGCAGCTACAGTAACTGAAGCAGTAACAAGAAGCAGAAACTTGTCAAAACAGTCCAAAGCTGCAGAGAAATAAGGAGAAAAGGACTGTTGGAACTAGAGATCAGAAACGCATTGGTAATTTTCAGGCGGGCAGTTTCAGGTGTGTGAGGGGTGGCAAGAGCAGAATAACGAATTCAAAAGGAGGTGGTGGGCCGGCCCCGTGGCTTAGCGGTTAAGTGCACGCGCTCTGCTGCTGGCGGCCCGGGTTCGGATCCCGGGCATACACCAATGCACCGCTTCTCTGGCCGTGCTGAGGCCGCGTCCCACATGCAGCAGCTAGAAGGATGTGCAGCTATGACATGCAACTGTCTACTGGGGCTTTGGGGGAAAAAATAAATAAATAAAAATTTAAAAAATTCAAAAGGAGGTGGTGATGATGTGGAGTCAGTAGGTATGTGGTACTCATCCGAGACGTTTGACCATGAAAGGAAAACCTAAATGAGAAGTCTTATGCCAGAGGGAGGCCATGAGATTCAGTGAAGATGCTTGCACATAGAGGAGGATTGTGTCTGTTTGAAGATGTGAGAAGAAGCTACTGGAGAGATGGGAGATGCTGAAGAAAGGAGGACTGGATAATGCAGGGAGCAGATTCTGAGAGGGGACCATAGAGGAGAAGAAAGTAGGACAGGTGTAGGACGCTAAAGTCAAGTCCTGGAGACAGAGACATTTCTGTTTGGTGACCTCACACCCATGCTGCCTAGGACGTAACAGGTACTTGGAAATATTTGTTGAATGGTGGGGTGAATGAGTGAATGAATGGGTTGGTGTTGAGCAGTAGAAAGGAAAGGAGCTTTCATTTATTGAACAGACTGTAAGATAAATGCTTTACATTGATTGTTCCATTTACTATTTATAACTACTCCATGAAGTAGGTATTAAACAACTGGGGGTCGACTGTTAGCCTAAGTAACTTGCTCAAGCCTTCACAGTTAATAATTCCAGGCCTGGGGAATGCTTTCTATCACACAGTCCTGCCTCCCTTGGAACTCACTCCTGTGAAGCTTCAGTATAGTAAAAGACAGTGTTCTCCTGAAATCGAATGGTAGCCATGGAGGTTTGGAATAGCTCTGTAGCTAAGATGGGAATAGTAAAAGCTTTCTAGGCAAGGGCTCCTTTGAAGATACAGAATAAGAATTTGAAAAGCATTTTCTCCAGAAATACTCTAAGATCCAGGAATAGGAAAAGAGAAAACGTTAAGTGGAGGTGACGCTTTGCTGGCAGTGACTCCATATGAATTTGAGTGGATCTGAGGAGTCTTGAGTGCTGTTGAGGGCTTAATGAAGTGACTGCTGGTGGAGTCTAAGCCTAGTGGGGAGTGAAGTTGGCCTGGCAGGGAGCCCATGGATGATGAGCACCTTGGGAATATCAACTGGTTGTTTAATGGCTGCGGAGCTTTTATGCTCACCACCATTTGTAATTTGTTTAATGCTCAGTTTATTAAAGTCATGATCTAATAAATGAAACTTTGAAATTTGTCTTGAAGCATTTAAACATTGAGCAGTTTCAACTACAGTTTCAGATGTAGTTCAACAGATTTGTTCAAAAGCTCACACGCTTTAGATAACATATACAAATACTTTGATTCCAACGTTATTACTGCACTTACACTGAAGCCAACTCTAAAACAGCAACAACACAGTATAGTTAGTATTTTCATTATTTCTGCCTTCCTAGGATTATAACATGACTTTTGGCTAATGCTAACACTTACTTAGCTCATTATTTTAAATGCTTTATAAGTATTATCCTATTTAAGCTTTATAAGTATTATCCTATCATCACAATTATTGTATGAGATAGGTACTTTCATTATTCCAGTTTTACAGATGGGCAAACCGAGAAGTTAAGAAACTGCCTAAGATCACACAAGTAGGAAGAGGCAGAGCTGGAGTTTGATTTCAGGCAGTCTGCCAGAGCCTGTATCCCTAAATACTATATCTGTATCCCTCTTCTCTCCTGTATCTCTTAAATACCAATTTTGACATCTTCTTAGGGCTTAAGAGTAATATTTTGAGATCCTCCTGGGGATGGAGGAATCTTAACAGACCAACAAGGGAAAGAATACTGTCTTAGACAACACAAGTTGCAGGCTCCAGTTATCAACTGATGATATATGTTTCCATCTTTGTATGTATCACTTTCTGCCCCTTGTAGCAAGGTTCAAACCCCATTCTCCTCAGGCTGAGATTCTTTTTCTGTTGCGGAAGATTCGCCCTGAGCTAACATCTGTTGCCCATCTTCCTCTATTTTGTATGTGGGTCACTGCCACAGCATGGCTGACAAATGGTGTAGGTCTGCGCCTGGAATCCAAACCCATGAACCCCAGGCTGCTGAAGCGAAGTGTGCCGAACTTAACCACTAGGTCACAGGGCTGGCCCCAAGATTCTTTTTTATAGTTACATTAAACCTGTTTTTCCAGTAAGATTTTTTTTTTTAAGTTTTTGCCTTTCGCATAGGTTTAAGTTTTTGCAAACTGGTATTCACCTTCAAGGTAATATTCTTTTAAAGTTTTGCTTGGCCAGTGTTAACCCATTTCTAGTAAATATTTATTGATCTGGTCTTTTGGCATTTTTGAAAACCTAACTGTACCTTGTTAGTATCTTATAATTACTAAGGCCAGCTGGAGGGCCCATCTCCTAAGGGAGGAAGGATTAAGTCTGCATGGTTCCTTTGCCTCTTTAGAATCTGAGGTTGGTTCATCATGAGGAGCCCCGTCTTCTTCTTTCTGCCTGGCCCCATTGCTGATTAGTCCTTCCTGTTTTGGGTACTTAGTTCTTATTTCTGGGATTACTTGGTTTATCCTGTTTCCCCAGGTTTCTTTTTTCTTGCTTGTGTGAATGTATACAAGTATTTATCCCAAGGATACATCTATACTTTATGACTAGTCATATAATTAATAGAAAAAAACAAAGTACTTATTTTTATAACTAAAGGCTTAAACATTGCCTTCTTTGTATTACAACCGTTTTTTCATTACTTTGTATTAACTTTTCTATTTTGAGTATGAAACTCGTGGTTTTTTAAAATTCAAATTATTTCATATAGCAATAATAATTTTTACAACTTGGCCAGCAGGAGCCAGAGTCATCTGATTTTTCCTTCAAAGAGGTGGGAATGGCTCAAATTCTAAATGTCCAAAACTGTACTTATTAGCTTTCCCCCAAACCTGATTTTCTGTTGCTCATCTCTGTGAATGGTGCCCTCATCCACACCGTTACTCCGATCAGTGACCTGGGAGTCATCCTTGCCTCTTCCATCACCCTCAGCCTCCACTTCCAGTCTGTTGTCTATTCTTAATATCTGGGCAGTAGTTCCCCTGCTCTCCATTTCTGCTGCCACTACTTTCGTTCAGTTCTTCATCACTTCTTGCTTAATTTATCTAACAGTCCCCTCACTGGTCTGCTCAGCTCCATTCTTGCCCTCCTCTAATCCCATTCTGCCGCAGCTACCCAGAGGGTGTGGCCACCTGTGTCAGGGGTCCCCAAGATCACCCCACATTCAGGGGTTTGCTAGAAGGACTCAGGACTTTGCCTGTAGTTGTACTCATAGCTAAGATTATGACAGCAATCTTGCAAGGATACACAGCCAGATCATAAGGGGAAAAGATAGGTGGAGTCTGGAGTAATCCATATGCAGCCTTCCTCATGCTCTCTCCCTCCCGGGAGGGGGCACACAGAGCACATCTTCCTCCAGCAACAAAAACGCAGCAATATGTGTGTGAGGTTTCTGCCCAAGGAAGCTCATTAGAGACTCAGAGCCCAAGTTTTCTCTTGAGGGCTGGTCACGTAGGCACCCTCTGTGTAACACACACCAAAGTTCCAGACCCTCTAGCAGGAAAGCAAATGTTCAGCATATACCACATTGTTTGCACAAGTAGTTTGGGCATAATGGGCCACCCTTATCTCTAGGGGAACCCTCCCAAAATCGAAGTTCCCAGGCCCCAGACAAGGGCAAACCTTCCAAGAAGACCTTCCTAAGGATAGCAGTCTAGGGTCTGCTATAACTTTTCTGCATACCACCTTTCCTCCCTTCCTGTTATTTTTCCCATACACCAAAGTAAATACATACTTTTGTTAAAAAAAAAATCAGAATATAAAGAATTATACGAAATAAAATAAAAATCACTTGTAATGCTACCACTCAAGTTCCATTTACATTTTAGTATATATTCTTCCAGTCTTTTCTGTACACAGGTGCATGCACAAATATGTAATTTTAAAATTATGCAGTCTTCACTTGCTGTTGTGTGAATTTCTTTGGTTTTTTTTCTTTAGATTTTTTTTTAACAAAGAAAACATTACAAAGTTGAAGTCTCTTGGGTATCCCTTCCCAATCCTATTTCCTTCCCTTCCCAGAGATGCTCACAATTTGGTGCTTATTGTCCCATATAGATTTTTATAGATATTATTTGCCTGTTTTTAAATTTTATATAAATATTATACAGTAAGTCATTCTATACATTTCTAATTTTTTACTCAGTAATTTTATTTTTGCAATTTATCTCTGTTATTCACCTGAGGGTCCAGTTCATCTTATTGTATAGTATTCATACACGCATGTATATAAAATCACAATTTGTCCTGTTGATGGACATGTAAGTCGTTTGCAGTTTATCACTAATGGTCTTTTCCCCCATGATTTATAATGCCACCTCAGTCAGACATCAAACTTCCCTGCGTGCCTGGATATGTTTGGGGATTTTCTAGTCTAGTCTAATGATCTGTTATCTATGTGGCTATCTTTTCATGAAAATAAGTCATTATAGCATAAAGGTTAAAAAGTGCTGACAGACCTGGGTTCAAATTCTGTCTCAGCCTCTTACAAAGCCTAAATTTCTTAATCTGCAAAACAGTACCTACCTTATTGATTTATGAGGATGGGATTAAACTATCCTTGTAAAGAGTACTTAGCACAGGGCCTGGTAAATAGCAAAAGCTCAATGAATGCTGGTTATTAATATGATGTTTAATGATATTCCATTGTATGTATGGACTGGACCATAAATTATTTAATCAAATCTCCTATTTTAGAAACAGGATATTTCAAATTTTTGCTGTATTATTGTAAGGATTAAATGAGATAATAAATGTAGAGTGCTTGGGAGGTTGCCTCATAAAACTCAATAAAGGTTAGTGTTAATGATGATTAATAAAAACCGTTGCATGTATTCTTACTTATTTCCTTAGGATAAACTCTTTGGAGAGAATTGCTGGGTTTATGAGTATGTGTTTCAAGGCCTTTGATACAGATTACAATGATCTTTCTAAAAGAGAAATCTGTTGATGACACTTCTGTGCTTAAATCCTTCTGTGATCCCCACGCTTATGGGAAAAGGCCCATACAAAGCTCTCCTTGATCTAGCTGGCCTCTGCCTGCCTACTTCTTCAACTTCATCTTTCCCCACAGCTCTGCTCACAACCTAGACATCTGCCATTCTAAACTAAATTACAGTTGTTGATCCTTTCCACATAAAAACCTATCTCCTTGTTTTGGAAAAATTTGATGTTTTTCCCACCAGGATGTTCCACCTCTTCCCCCAAATCAAAACTTATCTTAGGGCCGGCCTCATGGCTTAGCGGTTAAGTGCGCGCGCTCCGCTACTGGCGGCCCGGGTTCAGATCCCGGGCGCGCACCGACACACCGCTTCTCCGGCCATGCTGAGGCCGCGTCCCACAGACAGCAACTAGAAGGATGTGCAACTATGACGTACAATGACCTACTGGGGCTTTGGGGAAAAAAAAGGAGGAGGATTGGCAATAGATGTTACCTCAGAGCCGGTCTTCCTCAGCAAAAAGAGGAGGATTAGCACGGATGTTAGCTCAGGGCTGATCTTCCTCACAAAAAAAAAAACTTATCTTAGGTCTCACTTCCGCCAAGAAACCTGCGATGTTCCTCCCTCCCTCCTGTCCGGGTTAGGCAAGCCCCTGATGTGCTCTCATAGTTTGCCGTGCACATCTCTTTAGAGCGCTTATCCATCCTGTAGTGAAATATGTTATTGTTCGTCCTGTGTGCTAAGCTGTAAGCTTTTAGAGGGCAAGGACAGTGTCATATGGTTTTTGTGCTTGGCATGAATAGTTGGTGCTGAATAAATGTTGGTTGGATGGATGGATGATGAATAACAGGGATCAGTGAATATATTCCCTTGACTGCAGGAGAGTAGTCAGTGAGCCACAAACACACCTTTTCCTACTTCTTCCCAGAACCACACTCTCCCTGCCCCACTCATGAATCCCAGAAATGCTTGATTTAGCTAGGTTTTAATTAGACTCTTGATTGTGAGAAACTGAGATGTACTCAGTCAACTCAAGTAAAGGGAGTTTTGTGATAAAGATTCACACCATGCCTAAGAGGGTTAGAGTTTTCTGGAAATCCAAGAACAAATAAGAATAAATAGGGCTGGTCTAGATGCACATTGGAGCCCAAGGTGGTACTAGGTGAATTGAGGGACTCCGGGCCGGGAATTCTTGAGTCTTTGCTTCGGTGCTTCACCACTGATGTGACTGGGCTCTTCTTCCCCTGCCTGCGTTAGTCCCACTGTCTACTATGTCATCTCTACCTTGTACCTCCCACGTACTCCTGGGTTCTGCTTCCTGGCAATGTTGGCTCCCCTGATCCCCGTGTCTACTTCTGCCCCTCATGATATCTTTTCAGCTCATCACCCACTTGTTGTACTGACATTTCTTAGTTCATGTTCTTGAGAAAGGATGGCATCTTTTCAAGCCAGATCACATCTTAGTCTACTGGTCAGCCTGTGCATTGCCCACCTGTGGCCTAATCAATGTGGCTCCAGGAGGCGGACGCCGGGTCACATGGAACAAATCGTGGCTGCCCAAGGGCCGTTCCCTTAGCACAGGGTTTTGCTGTGAATGGGATATTTTTCCTTTAAAGAGGCTACAGGTATTTACTTGACATGACCTGTCCATGTAGCCATTTATAAAATTTCTTATGCTTTTTGTCTAGTAATCACTTAGGGCAATATTGAATGTGAATTTGTAAATACAGTATGAGCCTTAATAAGTTCTTGACTCCCAGGAGCAGAACTTTGTCTTTATGATCACGATAAAACAACCACCACGTTGTTTTTAGAATAGCAATATCCACAGCCTTTCCATCCAGTTCTGGGATGGGGTGGACTTGCTCCTGGTCTTGCTTTCTTTTGCCTTCCCTTTTTGTAGGGTATTGAGAATGAAGGCGGGTACGTAACTGTCTGGTAGGCAGAGATTTCTTGCGTCATGGGTCAGAAAACTACAAAACAAGACTGGTCTTTCTCATCCCATACCTCTGCCCTATCAGGACTCTGCCCTTTTCTACACGGAGAGCCACAGGAGGGAATGGCTGCTCTGTCTCCGCCTGCCAGATGCCAGGTGAGGTGGACTTTTATGTTTCTGAAATACTCTGTCTCCAGAATGTAACCACTTTTCTCTCCCTATCCTAGAGCTTCTTTGATCAGACCCCACTAGGTGGATGAAGGACTCCATAGGGAGTGCTTCCTTCCCATTTGACTTATGGTATCCGTCAGGGATCTTTTCTTACCTTGAACATGTGCCCACTAGCCTGTCACCAGGCACAGTCCCTGTGGCCTTCGCTGTGAGTGATTTTGCCTAAAACCCAATGGTGTGGGTCTGATTGGAAGGTTTGGGGAACAGTGGGCTGGTCCAGTCCTGACTTCCCTGTAGTACATCCATGTGTGGACTGAGAGTGGGCCCCTATATCTCAGGGAGTGTTGGGTTAGTCAGGGGCATGTGACACTTACTGTAAGCACCTCAGTGAAGTTGAAAGAGTCCTGCAGAGAGTTTGTGCGGGTAGAGACACGTGGCTTGCCCCGTTCCTGCCCAAGGACAGAGAGTCTTGAATTCCATGCTCTGGCTTAGAACTTCTGCAGATACACTGGGGGTTTTAGGATTGGGGGTAAAGATACAATCTTATAGAATCACAGAGCATCAGAGTGAAATGAGAGGGATCCTAAAGATGATCTAATCATCATTATTTTAAGGATTTGTAAAAAATAAAAGACAATTGGTGAAATTGGAATAATGTAGGTTAGATAACAGTATAATATCAATGCTATTTTGATTTTCATAATTATACTTTGATTATATAAGAGAATAGCCTTGTTTTTACAAAATATACACTGAAATATTTATGAGTAAAGGGACATCATGTTTGCAAGTTACTGTCAAGTTCAGGAGAAAGATAGGAGAATGTATATATACAGAGAGAGACAGACAGATAAAGCAAATGTGGAAAATGTTAGCGTTTGGGGAAGCTGGGTAAAGGGTACACAGGAATTCTCTGTTCTATTCTTGCAAGTTTTCTGGAAATCTGACAAAAGAGCCCCGGCTCTTCAGAGGCTCAGCTATGAACATAGTGGTGTGGGGTTATGACCAAGAACTTCATGCCTCGTGGGATTATGCCACTTTCCCCAAGTGCTTCAAAGCCCTACTTTGTCAGAACCATTTCTGTTCTACTCCCTCCACATCCTCCAAGAGTGTCATCTTTATGACAATTTTGTCTGGTCCATGTACAGAGAAGGGTTGTAAGTAAGGGAAATTTGATTGTGTTTCCAGGAATCAGTAACGTTCGAGGATGTGGCCGTGATTTTCACAGACGAGGAGTGGAAACATCTGGTCCCTATTCAGAGGGACCTCTACAAGGAGGTGATGCTGGACAACTATAAGAGCATTGTCTCATTGGGTAAGGAGAGCTTCCCGTAAGGAGTGAGACTCTATACTGTGTTAATGTGGGGTTGAGGGGCTAATAACGATACCTCTTCTCCTCCCCCCTGAGTTCTGAATCACTGAGAGACAAGACAGAAGAGTAGGACATCTCTTAGGTGTACAGCCACAGTGGGCTTCTTAATCGCGAGCCCCAGCATAGGACAGACTTGCTCCCTGAGCCGTAAGCAGGCTGGGAAACCACAAGCTCCCTCACTCAGCAGCCTCCCCCCGTAACACGGAGGGCCAGGGCTGGAGGAGCAGAGCAGGATGTGTGCCTGCTGCAGGAGCTGGCTCCCCAGAGGGAGTGTGAACAGAAGAGGCTGAGTTACACATGCCCAGTTCTTCCCCCAACTCACCAGTCAGGTAGCTTTCTCAGCTCCCTCCAGAGGACAAAGGTGGGGGATGGGGGGAAGAGGGGGGGACAAGTGAAGAAGTGTTTCTCTTTAAAAAGAGGGCAGTGTGGGAGTGGGAATACAAGGTTGTACCTCAGAGTAGGTCAATAGAAATGTGTTTGATTTTGAATATTTGTCTTAAGTACAGTCTTAGAGAGATGCCCACAGAAGGCACTTTGCAATTATAGAGACTTATGTGACAAAAGGAAAATTAAGAGCTCCTGATGATGTCAGGTATTCGTGAGAAGTAAAGTTGGGCTCCTGTAGGTAATGAGAACCTCTCAGGAGCTTCCAGAATAAGAAGCTGAGAGAATGTACAGATTCAGAAACAGGCTTAAAATGAGCAGCACGTGGCAGTAAAAGGAGTCACATTGCAGATTTCATGCAAGGCAGGTCAAAAAAGCAAGCACAACACCCCCTGGATTAGCTTAAACAGGCCAAATATGGAAAACAGAATAGAATGTTCAGGGAGCATTAAGGGAGACTGCTGAGCCTTTGTCATGGGCTTTGGCAGGATGAAATATTGGGGAAGATGGAATTCTGAAGGTCAGAGACAGGAAGCCACAGGGAGGTGATGGGTGTGGCCGTTTTGTCAGCAGAGAACCAACGTACAACTGGGTAGATGATCCTTGGGTCCAACAAGAAAGTGCTTCTGTCTCAAGTCTGGGGTCCCAGTTCAAGGAAGGTTAGACCTCAAGACTGTTTCTAGGAGGGGATCCATTTTTTAATATAACCAAAAGTGGACAGATTCACTTCTAGAAATTTGTCCTAAGGAAATAATGAGATTAGCAGCATGTGGTGTTCACAAAACGTCATCATACTATTGTTTGTTAATAGCAAAACATTAAAAGCAGTCTGAAATGTCTGTCAGCAGGAGATTAGTTAAATAAATTATGTTATTCTATACAATGTAATATCATGTAGCCATTAAAATGGTGAGGGGGATCTTTGCTAATTGAAATACAACAATATTTGAAATTTATTATGTGAAAAAAATCAAGTTTACAAATTACCATTATTTCATTATCCAGTTGTTTTGAGTTTTTCTTTTTTTTGCTTTTTTAGTGAGAATCTTCTACCCAAAATGATCTTTTACACGTAAAAGGGACCGGAGTGATATGTAGTATATATATAGTGAATCAGACGGATTTAGAGATTATCTTCTTGTGGATGTCAAAAGAAATAGAAATTATTTTAGATGGGGTAGTCATAATTATTTTCCAAATAAGGCTCTCCAATAGTTTATTTATTTATTTTTAAATTGAGATATAATTGTCATTATCTAGTTTTTAACAGAATGTACCTACTGGTATCTTTCAGTATCAAAATGAATAGAAAAAAAAAAGAAAAAAATGAATACAAAGTACATAGGTTATTTTTTTTTACTTGTACATACCCCTAATTTTCCTACAATGAACATGATCCACTTGTTTAAATAAAAGCATAATACTAAACAGTAACCAAACAAACGAAAATGGGCACCTTCATGACACGTTTTTACTCACGGTGATCTTTTCTCATTCTCTTCTTCCCTGAGCCAAGGACTCTTTCCCCTCATCCTACCAGTGCTAAAGCAAGAAGCATCCCATTCACTTCATGAGGAAGAATAAACACATTAATTCAAATGGATTTTATCAACTTTCTGACCAGATGCTACTTGTTCCTTTTTATTTTTTTATTTTATTTTATTTGTTTATTTTTTTGTAAGGAGGATCAGCTCTGTGCTAACATCTGCCAATCCTCCTCTTTTCTTGCTGAGGAAGACTGGCCCTGGGCTAACATCCGTGCCCATCTTCCTCCACTTTATATGGGATGCCGCCACAGCATGGCTTGCCAAGCGGTGCTTTGGTGCGTGACCAGGATCTGAACTGGCGAACCCTGGGCCACTGCAGCGGAGTGCGCACACTTAACCGCTTGCACCACCAGGCTGGCCCCTACTTGTTCCTTTTTAGAAGCTCAGTCTTGACCTCCTTTCAGAGGCTCCTGCATTCTTTCGCATTACTTTGTACTCTGCATTCCTGGTGTGCGTTTTCTGCCTTTTGCGTTTTCTCTCTGAAACACTTAGAGACTGGGACTAAGCTTTGGAAAAGTTGTGTATTTTCATCACATATGGTTTGTTTATTTCTCTGTGAGCAGGACTTCCAGTTCCTCAACCTGATGTGATTTTTCAGTTGAAGAGAGGGCATGAACCTTGGATAGTTGATCTTCGTGGAGCTGAGGAGAGAGAATGTCCAGAGAATGTCTCTCTAGGTAATTGAGTATGAACAGAGCAGGGCAGAGTTTTGTTGTGTGTTGTGGTTATTATTTGGGTGTGTGTGGGAGGGAGTCTTGGGTATCACCTTTTTCTCAAATAGAGATCTTCTGCTGTAGTGTTTCTTACTATCACCCAGCAGCTTTCATTTTTTCCTCTATGCCTTAAAGTATTATTCATCTTTATCCACGAAATGTTTATTTTCTCAGATCTGTCGTGTTGCCCAGTCACACTTTGATAGTCCTATTCCTCACCATCCCCTCCACTTAGCATACTTACCTAATTATCATGGCCATCTTCCAATGGAAATGCTCCTCTTTTCTGAGATGTCTACCATCAGTTTTATTCCCTGCCTTCTTCATTCCCAAGTCTTGGTCTTTCCCTGGAGTGTAAGACTTGTTTGTGGGAGCAAGCAATGCAGTGACCATACAGGACTTCTCAGATTTATCATAGTATCTCTTCTTTCTGCTATAATATTTGCTAGCCCGGGAAAGAAACTGCATCTGTATTTTCTGTCCATTCCAGACTGGGAGACTAAGCCTGAGATTCAAGGTGCTTCAGAAGAAGAAAAAACAGAAGGAACGTTGATGGAAAAGCTTGAAAGAAAAAGTCCTCTGTGTCCTAAATTTGAAGTTCATGCACTAGAGAGGAGGTTGGAAACAGAGAAGGAAAGCCTTGCAGTGGAGACCTACAAGAAATCCGTCTCCCAGGAGGAGAGCTTGGGGCAAGGGTCAGCCCCTCCCAAGAAAATTCTCACTAAAGAGAGAGACCAAGAATGCAGTGACTGCGGGAAGACCTTTTTTGATCACTCATCCCTTATCCGCCATCAGAGGACTCACACTGGAGAGAAGCCCTATGACTGTCACGAGTGCGGGAAAGCCTTCAGTCACAGGAGCAGTCTCAGTAGACATCTGATGTCTCACACTGGGGAGAGCCCCTACGAATGCAACGCATGTGGGAAAGCCTTTTTCGACCGTTCATCCCTAACTGTACATCAGCGAATTCATACTGGAGAAAAGCCCTTTAAATGCAATGAGTGTGGAAAAGCCTTCTTTGACCGTTCATCCCTTACTCGACACCAGAGAATTCATACTGGAGAAAGTCCTTATGAGTGTAATCAATGTGGGAAAGCCTTTAGCCAGAAAAGTATTCTTACTCGACATCAGCTAATACATACTGGCAGGAAGCCTTATGAATGTAATGAGTGTGGGAAAGCCTTCTATGGGGTCTCATCACTGAATAGACATCAAAAGGCTCACGCTGGAGAGCCTCGCTATCAGTGCAATGAGTGTGGGAAAGCTTTCTTTGACCGCTCGTCCCTTACGCAGCATCAGAAGATTCACACTGGAGACAAGCCATATGAATGCAGTGAATGTGGAAAAGCCTTTAGCCAGAGATGCCGGCTCACACGACATCAGAGAGTTCATACAGGAGAGAAACCCTTTGAATGCAGCGTGTGTGGAAAAGTTTTCAGTTCTAAGTCGTCAGTTATTCAACATCAACGGCGTTATGCCAAACAGGGTATAGACTGAGTTGGGTGAAAGCTTTAGTCAAGGAACCTCCATAAAAACTCAAGATAGGTCTTCCTCATCTTAAACAAAACCATCATTTGATCATTCTACCTATTCTGGCTGCTATTTCTTTCCTGCCTCTGCTACAACAGTGTTTGAATAAACACTCTCTACTTACTGTGTTATAGAACTGATGTGGGATGCTGGCAATTAGGATGCAACTCTAAAGAGTCAACGTTTTTCAGAAGTTCATCAGAAAATAGGATAAATGTCAGGAGGCATCCTCAGACACACCTCTTGTCTGAGGTCCATGTATCACTGCACTTTAAATAACCAGAGGCTACAACAGAAGGGGAAAGGCAAAATTATATCAGAGCAGTAATGTTGTTTCCGGAACAGCTTTTAGGTCTCTTAATACTACCACTACTACTAGTAGCTAGCACTTATTGAGGCTTATTATGGGGTAAGCACTCAACTGAGAGTTTTGCAAAGAGTAGATTATTTGGTCCTCTCACCAACACTATGAAGTAAGTACTGTTACTATCCTCACTTTACAGATGTGCAAACTGAAGTTTAGAGGGGTTAAATAATTTGCCAAAGCTGACACAGCTAGTAAAAGGTGAAGCCAAGTCTTGAATAAAGGTCTGCTTTCAAAGTCTCTTCTCTTTACCATTATTCTATAAGGTTTGTTTTATAATTTATGTAGATGTATTATCTCCTCAACTAGATTGTAAGCACTTGGAGGCGTGACTTTTATGTCTTTGTATCTCACACAGTGCCTTGCAAATAATAGGTGCTCAATAAATACTTATCTGAATTAATGACTTTCCTACTTCCCAAGTTCTCTCTATTTAAAACACTTCTTGAATTCACATCCTTTCTCTGAATTTTCACAGTCTAGCCTATACCTTTATCACTTCCTAATGGAAATTCTTCCCTCTTCATTGTTGAAGAAGGCTATGCTAAGCTAGGGTGCCATAACAAGTTAACTCCCAAATACACAAAGACTCATTTCGCACATAAAATCTGGCGTGAGTCAGTCTGTCTTATTCCATCCTTGTCATTTAGAACGTGTTGCCTCTGAGATCATTATGAAAGAGAAAGCTGGAAGATATTTGGGGATGTTTTTAAAGGCCGTTACTTCTGTCCACAACTTGTAAACCAGAACCCAGCACCAAGAGGCTAGGAAAGTAAACAAGTACGTTGATATTTGGTTAACATCAACAGCCTCTGTCACAAGTTACATTTTGCATGTTACTGTTAGACCAGTCTTTCCAAATGACCCTTTACTGCCCATCATTGCCTTACTCAAGACCTAAAATAGCTCCATGTTTAATGAAAGCTTCTCTGAATATTTAAGGTCTGCCTTGATGTGATCCCACATTGCTAAACCTTAAGTTCTCACTCCCAAAACTCTTCTATTCCCTGGGCCCAGCCCTCTATTTTTGTTTTATTAAAGGTCAGGCACTAGGCAACTTTGACTCTAGGCATCTGCCTTCCCTTTCTATTTGCTTAAGGTGAAATCTAGAGGAGGACTTGATTCTGGAAGGATGTCTGGAACTTAGCTCACCCTGCATGAATCCCAGTGGACCAAGATGCATTTCTTCTGGGAATCAGTCAGATTCAAGAAGCTGGATTGCCAAATAGGCCCCTCCCCAACCTACCAACAACCCTATTGGTCTACCCTTAGAGCAGATGAGCCGCAGGGAAGACTTTTCCCATGTGGACTTGTGAAGCAACTTGAGGAAAAACACAGAGTGCAGAATCTATTGGAGTGGATAATATCTGATTATTTAACAATGTCAAGTAGAAAATAAAAGAGACTATTGACAAACTTTTGGCTGATGACTGTCTCTGAGAGTTCTGAATCTTTAATGTACTGCCTTGTTAAAAGTAAACTGAAGATCAAGTATTTCCCTAAGTTGTTCTGCCTTTGACAGCAAGATGAGACTAGAACTAATTCAGAATTCTAAGGGACCTTTGAGTAGAGGATGATTGAAACAGAGTGGGGACATAAATTCCATAGTTCTTGCTCTGTTCCCTGTTTAAACTTGGTGATCTGCAGAGCATTTTCTTAAAATGTGAAGTACTGTTGCCTCTCCTGCTAAAAATTCTGAGCAAGGGGCCATTTTACCTTTTAACTGGTGTCTTCCAATAGGGCATGCAGTAGTGGAGGCCTTAAATTTTGAGGTTTTAGCTTCACCGAATGACCATTAGTAGGGTCAAATCTTGGAATCAGAAATTGGTCAAATTGGAAGTATGCCAGCATTCTTAAGATATAAGGTGAAAAACTTGGTAGTGTTTGTAGGGTTTTAGCCTAAGACTTTAAAAGTGGTTTTGAAGACATGAAATAATCTCTGGTGCTTAGATAAGCCCTATCTGAGTTTTAAGAGAGAATTGAATACTTCCACACAAATTAACAGAAGCGCTCCTTGAATCAACTCTTCGTAGAAAAGGATCAGCAATGCTAGGGAATCTTGAGATGAAGAGAATGTGGTAAATAGAGAAAATCTGCGCACTGAAGCCTGGGACAGAGAGCTGGTGGGACTGCTGATCCAAGAAATTTATCTTGGGTGTCAGGATGCCAGGATGGCCAGCAGGAGGCTAGCCAGCTTCTGAGCCCTGCTGCAACCACCCCCGTACTCTTCCCCAGGCCTGTGCTTCTAAGAATAAATTAACCCCCAAGTCTTACTTAAATTAGACAGAGGTGAAGGCAGAGCTGGGGAGCAAGGCCACCAGGTGCCAGTCATCAGACAACATATTGAAAAAGCCAGAAGGATGATTCCTCAGGAAATCTAAGAGAAAGACTGCAGTGGGTGTCAATTTCCTTAGTGGTCTAGGTTATTGAGGCAGGACTCCTGTGGTGAAAAGGCAGACAGAAGTCAAAGGGGACCATGTTGAGTTGGGACGATGGGGATCCTAGTGAGGGTAGTTCCCTGAATATGCATTTACAAGAGCCTGAATGTACTGCAGAAATGTCTATATTAGCTTATATTGATAGTAGAAGCATGAAGAAACAATGTGGGGTATAAGGACACAGATCTGGTCCTGGAAAACTGCAGCACCTTTTCCCTTCAGAACCACTAAATGCCAGGTCAGTTTGGAGGGACCCTAAGCCCTATGTTGGAGTCTAGGTATTTTGGATCAGTGCTGCCCAATAGAAATATAATGCTAGCCATATTTTTAAAATGAAACAGTTGAAATTAATTTTAACATTTCATTCAGTATTTGAATTTCAAATATTTTAAAAATTTCAATATCATTTCAACACATAATATAAAATTATTGAGATATCTTACTTTTTTTTAACTAAATCTTTGAGTACACTTACAGCACATCTCGAATTTGATCTAGCCATATTTCAGGTGTGCAGTAGTACACGTGGCTAGTGGCTACTGTACTGTACAGCACAGTTTTGTATAATCATCAGGAGCTTTTAGAGGTAAAAAGTAAAGGGGTTATTTTGATCATTGGAGATGGAGGGATGCTTGCTCCTGGCCATGTGGCAAGCACTCTGCACCTGCAGTGGGCAGTCTTCTGCTTCCATTAGGACATGTGTCTGGGTGGGGTCCAGGCCTGGGAAGCCTGTTGTCACCATCTCTCAGACATGTTTTTCAACAGCTTTCAAAACAGCTGTTTTGATCTCTGTGTGCCTGACTCCTTTGTTCTCTCCGAGTTCGATCAGAACTCAAGTGGGGAAGAGATGTTGCTTAATGAATCTCTAACAACCCAACAAAGATATAGAGGAGGAAGTATCTAAGGTTGCCAGTTAGTGAAAGTTAAAGGTACTTCATGTGATCATTTCACCTCTTTCTGAGCAGGATATAAGTATCTGTTTATTACGATTCTGGAGGGAGGAGGATGCTCTATTAGAATGGGCAAAGTATGAGTGAGTGCTGGCAATGAATGTGCCCAGTAGAAACCCCTGGAGCTCCCCCACCACTCCAAAGTTGTAAATGTAAAACAGTGAGGAAAATTGCAGCCATGGTGGTAAAGTCGATGGACCTGGGAGTGATTTGTCCCACCATTTCCTTTCTGATTCTTTGGTTTGGCTGGTCAAAAAGCTAGATCCTGGAAGTTAACTATTATTGATATTACAGAAAAGTTAATGAAATAGTGTCAACTGTAGATAGTTCTGTGCTTCACCTTGTTTCAATATTGAAAGACAGTTGTAAGTCACCCCTTGACTGGTATGCTGCCATCAATCTAGCTAACACATTCTTGTCTATACCCATTAAATTGATCCACTAATGGCAGGGTAAATTTAACTTCACTTAACACACTAGCAATTTGCTTTTATTGTCCTACCACTGAGATATTTGAATTTTTTGCCTTATAATCTGATAAAGCAAGATTTAAATAATTAAAATACTGAAGTTACTTATTACATTAGTGATAATAAGTTTCTGTCAAAAAGAGAAGGAGAAAAAGCCAATACAAGAGTGTGTAATCAAGTTGCTCGCTGCTGTGGGCAACTGAGGCTCAAGCCCACTGGTACCTGGGGTGTTGAATGAGCCTCAGAATTGTCTGCCCTTGATATGGAAGTGGGGAGCGTTTATCTACCAGTTCCCATCCCCCGTTGGTTAAGCGTTGCTGCACGAACACCAAGGGTTCCTATAGTCATCCCTTGTTGGCGAGTCAGAGAAACTCCAAAGAAGAAAGTGAGAAGTACGGGGTACAACTAAGGTGAGGTGTTATCTGATTATATCTCTGCAAAAGTGACTGTTGCAGCACGGCTGGCATGAAATTCAGGCCAAGGGAGTATGAGGCAGTGCACCCAAGGTGTCCAATGTGAGGGTAGAGAGAGAGTTCACTTGAATATAATGAGCTTGAGATGCTTGTGAAATATCCAAACATATGTGGCAATGTTCTGTAGGCAGGCTGACGCTGAAAAGAGTGTTCTCAGATACGTAGATGCTCTCTGAAACCATGTGAGTGGAGGCAAATTGCTCATGAAGAAGGTATAGCACAGGAAGAGACCAGAGTCTAGGACAGGTCCTTGAGGAACACCAAGATTCAAAGGGTATGAAGAGAAGAAGAGCCCATAAAAGCAGAGTGAAGAGAAGGGGATAGAGAGGTAAAAGAAACAGCAGATTACAGCAGTGTCATAGAATTCAAGAGAAAAGACTTTCAGGAAGGGGAAAAAGCATTCAAAGTTCCCAAGTGGTCGAGAAGGACAAAGCGTCCACTGGCGTTTGTCAGTAACTTGGATGGTGGCGGCAAAGCCATGTTGGAATGAACTTGGTTAAGGAATGAGCAGGAAGTGTAAGGTAGAAATAGCAAGTATCCATAATGCTGAGTAGTTTGCCTTTGATAAGGACAGACAGAGAATGGCACTTGGAGGAAGATGTGAGACTGAGGGAAGATTTCTTTTAAAATGTTAGAGATGTGAACATTTATCAGAACGCCTTCAGTTATAGGAGACAGAAAACGCTTCCCCAACTTGCTTAAGCCTAAAAAGACTTGATTGACTAGAAAAATTGCAAAACCCAGGCTTAGCTTTGTTTATTGTTACAATTAGAGATGGCAGAAAGAATAGATGTGAAGAGAGGCAAATTTGTAGATTTGATTACAAGGAAGTATGGGAATTCTCTCTGATGCTTATTCTCCATGCCCCCACCCCCCACCCCCACAAGTGAGGGAGAAGATAAAGTAGCAGGTGCCTTAGGACAGTAGAGAAAGTTTTATAATATCCCCCTGGAGAAATGGATAGAAAGCTGCCTAGGAAACAAAGGCATCCGCGGTAGGGTAGCGGGTCCAGCTGGGACAGGCGAACAGGGCTAGGAGACAGCTTTGCTTCTCTCGGCGACTTCCCTCCACTGTTACTATAAATGTCGCAGTTCCACCTTTAAACGACGCACTCGATTACCCCGTTGGTACCTTAGGGGGCGGGGGCCTCTGAAAGTGGGCGGGGCCCTGAGTCGGCCGCTACGTCCGAAGCCTTCTGGGAATCGTAGTTTTTCCGAAGTCATTTTGCGCAGGCGCTCTGCGATCTTTGCTTCTTAGGGGGTCGCCGGGAGCAGGTTGGCACCCCAGGTGAGGACCTGAGGCTGGATGTGGTGCGAGTGCGGTCCGGGCAAAGAAGTGGCAGGGAGGTAGGGAGGGATGCAAAGCGCGATGACATGAGAGTGGAACCGAAATGGGGTGTTTTAGAACTATCCTTGGCCGCCGCCCCCGAGCTGACCTTGATCCGGCCTGCTGCGGGGTAGGAGAGGAGGCGCCAGCTGCAGCCTGGCGCGACGCAGGGTGACGATGTGGCTGCGAAGTGAAGTGAGATCAAGATAGCCTGGGCTGGAGTGTTAGATGACGTGCCTTAGGGTGCTCAGGGCCGCGCTCAGCAGTGCGTATCCGCCTGAAGCTCGCCATGCGGTCCTTCCCCTGCTTACCCGTACTAGGGGCTCACACACCTGTGCTGAACTGACTCCGCTGAATCCTGCTGATCCATCTTTCTTGGAAAGCACCTCAGATTGCTCGTTTCTCTTGGCTCCCTGGACCTGGTCAAGGATTTCAGTCCTTTCCACCTGGTCTGTTGCAGCTGTCCAAAAGTGGTCTTCTAATTCTCCTTGCTGCTTTCCAACACTAACCAGACTTTCTTGCAAAACTTGGTATTTCAATTAGTCTGCAGATATTTCTTTAGTACCAAATATGTGATAAATAAATGAAAAGCAATAGTATGTGTTGGAGTATAGGAGGAAGCCATTTGGTGTAAAACTAATTCCCCCCAACATTGTTTTTTCCAAAAGGGCCTGACGTGGCCGGTTGAGTGTGCATTGTACGTCTGCTTTAAATATTCACTATGTCCCAAACATAAGAATGATGCCCTTAAAGTGAGGGATGTAACTTTCCCCATATCATCATTTCTTTAAGGATAAGCATCTCTCCACAAACTAAGGATTAATTGCTGACCTGCTGTTCTCACCTTGTGACCACTGACCTGCTGGCCAGTGACTGACTGTGCCAGCTAAGCATCTCGTGGCAATTGTAAAAGGGACATTCCTATCGTATTTGATGTATGCTCTTTGTTCCAAGATGGTATATAACCACTCTGTACACCTCATTTCTTCGGTGCCTTTCCTTTCTTGGGGAAGGAAGGCCCCAGGCTAATCCTCAGATCTGTCTCATAATAAACTCACCCCAATTTTCATTTATAGATTGATTATGGATTACTTGTGTCGACATGTGGAAGTAGCTTTCTTAGTGTGAGGAAAGCAAGATTCAATTCCCAAATTTCATCATCCACTTGGAAAGATAAAACAAAGACACAAATAACTATAGTGTAAGATAGTATATACTAGGTGACTGAGACAGAAATTTGAGAGTTTAAAGAAGATGATGACCCTGACTCTTCATTTCATGATGTAGATTCATTTGGGAGTAGATTGGCTGGAAACATCCATAGCTTATTTTCACGACACTGGTGGGCATCTTAAGATGAATGACCACCTTTTGGTTTTGTGAGCCGCGTTGGATGCTGTGTCCTCTATGCAGTCCCAGGACCCCAAGGAGCTCTAAGGGGAGAGGTCTTGGTAGCAGAACGTGAACAAAGAAACCTCAGATGAGGGAACTGGGAGGTAAAAGCTTGCTTTTGCTACCTGTCTTAGACCTCTTTGGGTTCCATATTACAGAAACCCAGTTCAAACTAGTATAAGGGGGATTCACTTTAAGGATACTTGGGTAAGTCATGGAACTCAAGGGGAGAACTGCAGGTGTGCCTATAAACTGGAACCAGGGACCAGAAAAAATTCAGGACCCTCTCTTAACCCTTTGCCTCTACTTCTGTATGAACTTATGTTTCATATTTCCCTGTCACTGCTGACTGGCTTTTTCTGCTCTCAGATGGCAGGACAAAATGTGACTGCTAAGAGCTCCCAGGTTTTCATGCCCTCAAATGGAGCCTCATGAGAAGAGACTGACCTCTTTTTCTTGGTTCCACGTCCAAAATTCCAGGGGAAAGACTCTAATTGGGTCAGATGCCAATCAGCTTTGGCCAAGAAGTGAAGTCACTTTTTATTAATGCGTGGATGTGAGGAAAGATATTTTCTTGAAAAGTGTGAAGTGTTGGCAAAGCTCAAGAGACAGAACAATAGCTGCTGTTTGCTGCCTGTCATTCACTTTGAAATACTGCTACTAAGAAAACTACTTTATATCAAGTAGTAGGCCTGGCCTGGCCATAGTCCCTTTCTCTGAGAACTACTCTTGTTCGCGCTCCTTGGCTACAGCTGATTGGGCAAGAGGTGGAAACAGGATCTGAGGTCTCTCAGCAGTGACAGAGAAATATGATCTGAGGTCACTAGTCTCTCAAGGGCCAACAAGCAATAGTGTCTCGAGAATTCCAAGTAGGAGACACAGAGACCGTGGTCAGTTAATTGTGGGTATTAGATCAATAAATCCAGAAGGCATTAAAGACATTGTCGAAGCTTGTCTGTACAGAGGAGAGTGTTCTCTGAGAACATTCTCTTGAAGCATGAAGAGATGCAAGACCCACGCATCCTTTGATGGCTTTATAGAACAGCTTTTGTTCCAGCACTGTTCTCATTTGTGGTCACCTCTAGGCACAGGTCAGATGCCCTGCCCACACAGAAAGCATAAATATAATCTTACTATTATATTTCTATAATATTCTAAATGCCATTCTAAATGTTCAAGGTGGCGTATCTAGGTTCTCTGTCTAGAGATATCAAGGAGCAGGAGATAAAGATGCGTAGCACCATCGCTTATCCCTTCAGTATCCATTAGGGCACACAAGTCTATTAACAAAAGAAATAAAATCTGATTGGTAGTAGATCACAACCATTATTGAAATCCAGAAGATGGTGCCAAATGTGACTTATCCCATTGAATTGTGTAACAGTGTGTCACACAGAATCAGCCTCAGATGGGCGCTGATGGGTCCCTTTACCCCTAATTCCTTTCTCTCTTTCTTTTTCTACCCTTCTGCCCTCCCTGCTGGATACTGACTTTGTCTTGCAACAGCCTTTGTGATAAAAACCTGGGAGAATATTGTTCTGGCATTCCTTGTGGGCAAGCCTGGGGAGACCATTGTTCCTGGCTCCACTCCTGGAAAGGTCTTTCAGATTTTCGGACTAAAACTTCTGTCAGATGAATGAATCTTTGCTATGAGAATATTATTACCTCTTATGTCTTCCAGGCGCTGTTATGTCATAAGGTTGTCTCCATACCAGGCCTAAATATGAGAAGGACTGGAGAGAAGGGGACAGAGATTCTCTGTCTTGCCCCAGATGTATGGTTACTCTGTGTAGTCTGCCTGCCCTTTTTGAGGTTTGCCTGCCCACAGCTTTTAAGCCTCACACCTCCCTCTTCTTGTGCCCCACACCTGGACAATCTGATAAGGAAGCCTGAATTCCTTTGGCATCAGTGAGAGATTCAAACCACACAAGCCCCTTCCCATGGGCATGTGGGAACCCTCACCCTGGCCCTACCCCCCAAACACAATAAAAACCCAGGCCAGTCTCCTTTCCTCGCTCTCTCAAGACATTTTGGACCTGCTTGAGAGGCCTGCCCTGCTCTCCCCAGAGACCTCAATTACATAAGTAATAAACCTTTTCATTCTGTGCTGTCATCAGTCTTAACTGATGTCAGAACCAAACTTTGGGTGGGGTCTATCTGCCTCTGCAGGTGACCATAACACTCTAGATACCCTAGCTCTCTGGCTAAAAATACTTTATCTCCCATGGTCCTCTGTGATACTGGCCAGTGCTGCAGGGGCAGTGGTCAGTGAGTCCATCCTGCTTGGTCCTGCTGTCCTTTTTCTCTTATTGGAGAAACGATTGTATTCAGTCTTGGACTGGCCATTGAATAGCTGGGTATCATTTTGAGTACAGCCTCCTAGTTATGCAGAAACTTTAAAAATGACCCTAACAAAGAAACTGGCTGGAAATTCTAGCATCTGGCTTCTGATTCCCTTCCTTGGCTGGATGGGACCCAGTCAGTTTCCTGAACCTGTACTTGGGGCCCTTGGCAATCAGGAAGGAATTAGGTGAGAGGCCAGTGCCCTTCAAAAGCCAGTAGGGGCCACAAATGTCATGAGGCTTGGATGCAGTTTGATTACAGTGTCCTCATAATGCCCTTTGTACCCTAAAAAGAAGACCTGCTTACCTGAACTGGCTTGAATGTATTTCTGGTCCTTAGAACAAACAAAACTGGACTAATACACAGTCATCTGTTTGCTTTTACCTTTTTTATTCTTGACCATATAGGCTTCACACTAGCTTTAAAAAAAAAAAAAAAGTTGGTATAACCATCCTCCTGGTCATATTGAATTTAAAAGTCAAATTGAGTTATTTATTAAATTGCTTATTTATGTCAAAATACTACAAAGCACAATGCTGATTGTAGATTTATAAAATGGGGTAAAAATTAACTTCAGTGTAAACTTTGATTTTTCATAGTTTTCTATGAAAAATCTACGTGGGAACGGAGTCCTATTCCCGGGAATCTGCTAACTCAGAAACAAAGTCGTGGCAATATCCATAATATCCAGCCCCTGGGAAAGGGTGAGTTTACTTCTAGGCTTGCTTTGCTCTTAGTAGGGTATTGGGAGGAAGGGCTGTTTCACACTTAGTTGATATGTAGAGTTTTTAGCCTGGGTCAGACAACTACAAAATGGGCTTGGTCTCTTTTATGTTTCCTTCTGTAGCTCTGCTGTCTCTGGACTGGGCCTTTTTCCAGAGGACAGAATGGCAGCTGTGCCCCTAACAGCCAGGTAGCAGGTGAGTTTGCCTTGCTTCAGTCTGGAGCTTCCGTGCCAGCCAGAGACTAAATGCCTTGGAGACTGGTCCTGTGCTGGTGGAAGATGGGCTTGTAGAGAACGCTCACTAGTACACTTTCTGGCTCAGAGTCTCTTCTTCCTCACCATACAACACAGCTGCAGGGACCTTCCTTCTGAACCGCCCTTCGTAAAGCCTTGGCGACTGGCCCCATCATGAGTCTGTAATGGTTGGGAGCAGAGGGTCGAGGCAGCTCTGCCCTTAGCAACTGGCCCAGTGGTTCAGCGAGTGGTTGGAGAACTTTCATGGAAATATAAAAATTCCGCATCCTCTAGTCTGGACAGGATGTTATCCTCCTTTCAAATGGTCACTGTATCTTTGATTCCATTTCTCCAGTTTCAGTTCTTTAGAGTATCCTCTATTACTCATACACTCATTATGGGCCTTCCCCTGACTTGAGAACAAAGTGGTGAGGCTGAGATCTCATGGATCCGTTAATGGTAGAGCTGGAAGGGACTTAAAGATCATCTAATCTAATTCTTTCATTTTATAGTTGAAAAATTGAGGCTAAGTAACAGAATCCCTGAAATTTGGAGGCTCTGCCATGCGTATAATGGCATGAGGCCATAACCAAGTGTTTCCTGCCTCAGGTCACAGAACTGTACCTCTTCCTTAAAATATCCAGTGCCCTTGACATCATCAAAACCGTTTCTTTTCCATTCTATGTCTTGCCGTGCTATAGTCTTTCCTTTTCCTCAGTGAGACATAAAAGAAGACACATAGGTGAGTAAGAATATGTTTGTCTTTTCAGAAGTCACTCAAGTTTAAGGATGTGGCTGTGAAGTTCTCAAAGGATGAGGGGAGCAACCGATCCCTGCTCAAAGGGCCCTTTCCAGGGAGGTGATGCTGAAGAACTGTCAGGATTTTGTTTCTCTGGGTAAGCATGACTTTCCTCGGTGACTCCGAGTCTGCCATCGTGTGTGCATGTAAAGACTATGGCATTTCTTTTCTTACTGGGGCAGAATTGTACATCTTTGGATAGACCCCCAGGAAAGATAAAAGAATGGCTTGTGAGTTTATTTAATTGTTGTTATTTGTTTGTGTTTAATTAACGACTGTCTCAGTAATGGGATTTGGCAGCTGCTTTGTTAATATATTGTTTAGCAAAGTGGTAATAAAATTCTGCCTCCTTACCAAGAGGTCGAGAACAGGTTCCTATAGATGTCAAAAATCATTCAAAGACCTTGAAGTACAGTGATAAAGGAAAACAATGAAGGAGAGGTAAGGTATAGAGAGAGCATAGAGAATCTTGTAGGAAAAGGAACCACAAGACAGTTTTTAAAATGAGAGAGGAAAGCCTGAGAGAGTGCCAGAACTCCCTGGACCAGTGTAGATGGACCAGAAGAACAGCAGGCAGAAGAGGACATTTGAAGGACGTCAAGGAAAACTACTGAGTCCAAGTCACAGAAGTTCCTAAGGCCAGGGGCAAGAAAGTACAGCAAGGTGGCTGTCATATTCATAAAGTCTCCATGCAGCCTGAGGGACACCCTGGGCCAAGAGGAAATGGCCCTTTTGATGTGCATGGCGTCTATAGGATAAGTGAAGGTTGGACTGAGACCCTAGCTTTAAGTAAAAAATTGTGTTATGTAAAACTGAAAATGGGTACCCTCTCTTCTGGGAATTGTCCTAAGGGAAAAAAATTAAAAAAAAAAAAGTTGATCTCGGGGCCGCCCTGGTGGCGCAAGCGGTTAAGTGCATGCGCTCCGCTGCGGCGGCCCGGGGTTCGCCGGTTCGGA
>JABWHU010001435.1:3336794-3356569 GCA_014189135.1 Dicerorhinus sumatrensis harrissoni | reverse complement strand
TTGTCAGGCCATGCTGTGGCGGCGTCCCATATAAAGTGGAGGAAGATGGGCATGGATGTTAGCTCAGGGCCAGTCTTCCTCAGCAAAAAGAGGAGGATTGGCATGGATGTTATCTCAGGGCTGATCTTCCTCACAAAAAAAGAAAATTAAGGCTTTATAAATGTCACTACTTTAAATTTTTGAAAGCAAAAGACATCATAATTTATCTTCTTAAGGATTTCTAAAAAATTGTTTATTGGTGTTTTCAGGAGACATTCTTGCAAAAAAAAAAACTGACAGTGAGGAGAGAAACTTTGAATGCAGCATATGTGGGGAGACCTTATATAACCGCTTATTCTTACTTGCCATCAGAGGACTCCCACTGGAGAGAAGCCCTATGACTGTAAAGAATGTGGGAAAGCCTTCAGCTATAGGAGTAGTCTTAAGAAACATTTGATGGCTCACTTTGGGGAGAGCACCTTTGATATATGGATATAATTGGAATTTGTTGGATAGCACTTCTGGAAAGGCAACTTGAAAGAGAGAGGGACAGCTAGGAATCTCCTTTTTACCCTTGCCCTTCCATTCTTTCTACTTGGAATGTGGGTTTATTGGCTAGAATTCCAGGAACCTTCTTGTGACTTTGAGGATATAAGCCATGCGTAAAGGATGGGAGAGGAGAAAAACAGAAGACACCTGATTCCCTGATGTTCTTATGGAGCCTCCATACCAGCCCTGGACAGACTATTTCTATTCCTGAATGAGACAGAATAAACCCTTATGTTTTTAACCACTGTATTCACAGCCAAAGGAAATTCCTGTTAAACTTTCCAAAGCAATATAGATTCAACAGAAAAGGAACTCACTCTTCCACGCAGAGAAAACACTGCTTCAAACCAGGACCCAGAGGGGAGGCGAGCAATACCTCATTGTGAGGCTGGCATGACTTCAGAAGTGTAGTAGACCACATATTTTATGACCAGCTCTGGAGCATTCATGCCTCCAGGGTTGTAGCTAATTGTGGCAGAGTAATGGAGACAGAGAAAGAGGTACAGATCTTCCCTGTCCTTATAGCCCAGCATAATTCTTTGCAAAGCCTTCATGAGAATCTGGTAGCTCAACCCTAGAGTCCTTCAAATATCCTTTTGCATGGCTGGTTTTCTTCAAACCAACTTCTCTGCCACTCTTACTAAAAACATTTCCATAGACAACTATCTTTTTAAAGTACACAGAGAATGAATTATAAATAAAAATGTATATATATTCACACTATTTGAAGTTTGTTAACTTGTTGCCAAGAGTCACTTCAATATGTAGCTCTTGACTGTCACTAAACCTGGTTGTGGAGCTGCCCAATAATCCTCCAGATCTACTATTTGTCTCTTTCTGTTGTTTGGGGGTGTGTAAAAGACATGATATGTCTTGGTGCAAAAAGATGACATGATGTTGGCTGAAAGGTGTTTCTCATCTAAAGGTCTATTGATTTCTCTCACTATGTGAAAGCCCATTCCCACTATTTCTTTCCCATTAACCCCTCTACAGCTACCTTGCTAGGAAATGGGAATTTTCCATAACTCCCTTGAAAAGCCTCATCAATAAGTCTATTTGATGGAAGGATAAGATGGAGTAAGACCCCCTTCAAAAAAAATGACTTGAATAGGTAACTTCATGAGTTTCAAAGAATCCAAATACTATTATTATTTAGCTATTGTGGGTGAATGAACCAAACATATACCAGAAAACCACAGACAGGCTGAAACCAACCCTGAATGTCCTGTGTCTGGGCAAAGTTGGTGCAGGCCATTGTTTCACTTGGCTTTATATAAACCACCTAGATAGACCTCCATGTCTCAGATACCTTCAGATTCTTCACTCTTCAGGATTGCCTCTCCCATGTCCCAGATAAAATACCCAATCAGCATTTAACAGGTGCCCGAAGTCGATCCTGGTTGTTGGTTGTGATGTCACGAGCCATCTTGGCTTCCTTCTGTGGCTCTTTTCTCGACCACTGTTTGCAACATCTCCTCTACCATCAGTGTGACTCCTTCGTGCTGATGAATGGTCAGAAATTGTGCATGTAAATTCCTGCTACTGTATATTAGAGAATATACATTCAGGATTCCTTAAGCATTTGGACACTGACACTAAGGTATTTGCTTCCTTGAAAGTCCTGGTGCTGGGACTAGAGACCCTCTATAATTCTCTCCCAGTGGCTTGTCTCCAGGCTCCTCCTTACATGATCCAAGTCTCAGCCTGTGCCTCTGCCTTCATCAGCTCATCCTAACAACTGCTCCTGCCCCATCATGAATCCCTCTGCTCATGACTCACAGTTCTCCCCTGAAAAAATGAGGCCATTAGAGACACCAGGGGATGAGAGAAGCCCATGTTCCCAGTCTTAACCCAAATTTCCTAGGAAGCAGAGCCTGAGGCAAGGATTAAGAGCTGGCACTTTATGAGGTACAAACCTAGGGCAGCAAGAGTGAGGAAAAGGAAGTGAAGCAGGGAGGGATGGTAAGGAAAGCAAGGTGATCAATTACCTTGGTCACTGCTTCACAACGGGCTGAGAAGAGAGATAGTAGGTTATTCAGCAAGTGCCTCTGCTTGGCTCTGCAAGAAGTCTCCAGTCCATGTGGAGAAACCATGCCTTGGAGCAGTTGATGGGCCAAGAAAAGCAGAAGGAATTTATCTGATCAGATCCTTCCTGTCTCCCTCACACTTTCAGGTTGCATCATCCAGCCACCCCTAAGGAAGCCAGATCCCACAACCCATTGTGTGGCACTTCAACAAGCCTGGAAGTGGTGCAAGGAGCCAGAAACCTGAGGTGTGCAGTGTTTGGCCTGTGACGATCAAGGAGAGACTGGCGCTCCCAGGCAGAAAACTGTGCAGCTGCAGGTGGTGCAATCAAATGGCTGAGTGGGTTCATACGCTCTGGCAGGTGAGGTGGAGCAAATAGCTGAGGGTCTGTGCAGAGGCCCAGAAGTAACAAGACTCATGCCTGATTTATTCCTTTTGCTATTTCACTCCAAGTCTGATTTCCTGTCTCAACTCCACCTTCCTCTCTCACTACCTGAGACCTTTAGCATGTCTCTTTTCTGTTCAATCTCATGTCCCTCAACCCTCCACCTGTTTGCCTCCAAATCCTTACTTCACATTTTCAGTTTTGCTCTCTTCCACAGTGATTAACAGATTCCTTGTTTACCTCTCTTGACATCAACTTTCACATCAAAGTAAATGGCTTTTCATGGCACTGTAGCTTCTTGAGGAAGGCAAGGATGCTTTCCTGGCAGGATGTTGTGGCAAACACAAAGCCAGACTAGAAGGAAACAGAGGCCCTCACTAAATTTAGGAAAGCTCAAGGACAATCCACCTTTAAGAGACAATGGCAACTCACTGGGGACCAATGGGTTTTTATCCCAAGGTGTTCCAACTCCACTCTACTGCTATGTGACACCGATGTATGTGCTTGGGCCAGCTGCTAGTGTCTAGGGCTACATTATTCTAAAGTAGGGCCTTGTGAATAAAGGCAGGCTTATGAAGGAAGTCCAAGTTTTCCAAAAGCATACAAATGAAAGCCAAGAAAAGCAATGAGAGCCATCTTAGCTTCAGGCACTTAGATCTTCTCTACAAGTACAGAGAAGAGTATACTCTCACCCAGTTATTGATCATCTAAGAATCTCCTTGCCCCGTGGAGCTTTATCTCTGGTGTATGTGTGTTGGGAGACAGCCAATAAACAAAATTAATAATTATTTGTTAGAAAAGGTAAGTGCTAAGGGGAAAGGATAAAATGAAGAAGCGTGATCAGAGAACACTTCACAGAGAAGGTGAACAAAGGCGTGGAGGAGGTGAGGGAGCAAGCCATGTGGATGTCTGTGGGAAGGATATCCAGGCAGAGGAACAAGCACAGAGGCTTTGTAGTGGAAGCATCTTTCACTTAATTGAAGAATGACAAGAGGCCAGTGTGGCTGCAGCAGAACAAATGAAGGGGAAGTGGTAGAAGATGAGATCAGAGAGTTAGTGGGTGTGGATGAGGCAGATTTTGAAGGGCCTTGTGGGCCACTGTAAGGACTTAGGCTTTTGTTCTGAGATACGGGAGCGACTGTGTTGAGAATAGGATGTGCAGTGCAAGAGTAGGAGTGAGACCAGTTAGCAGGCATGTGCAGTGATCCAGGCAACAGATGATGGATGTTTAGACCAGGGTGGTAGTGGTGGAGGTGGTGAGAACTGGTCGGATTCTGCATATATTTTGAAAGTACAGCCAACAGGATTTGAGGGGGAACTGGATGTGGTTTGTGAGATAAAGAGAAGAACAATGACTCCGAGGGGTCTGAATTGAGCAACTGGAAGGATGGAGTTGCCATTTACTACGTGGGGAAAACTGCAAGTGGAAGAGTTACGGCAGCGGAGGAGGAAGGACATCAAAAGTTCAGTTCTGAACCTGCTACAGTAGATATATTTATTAAACATCCAAGTAGAGAGGTTGAGGAGACAGCTCAAGGTCAGGGCAGAAGCCCAGGCTAGAGATAGAAATTGTTAGCTGACCACATTTGGATGGTATTTAGGACATCTAGACTGAACAAGATTACTAAGGAGTAAGTGTTGATAGAAAAAGAAGAGAGGTCCAGGGATTGAGCCCTGGGCCATTCCAACATTTAGTTCATTCCCAAACAGTAGCTTCAGCATCACTCGAGAACTTTCAGAAATGCAAATTTTCAGGCCCCACCCCAGACATCCTGAGTAGGGGTGCAGTTCAGCACTGTTTTAACAAGCCCTCCGGGTGATTCTGATCATGCTATAGTTTGAGAACCCTTGGTTTAGAGGCTAGGAGAAGAGGAGGAACTACTTAAGGAGACTGAGGAAAACCAGATAGTGTTTCCAGGAGGAGGGAGGAGTCAGTTTTAACTGCTGTTGATTGGTAAAGTGAGAGGAGGACTTAGAACTGACTATTGTCTTGTTACAAAAGAACAGGGATTTCTGTGATGGTGATACCAGCTCAACACAAGGTTGACATGAGGGAAGCCATATTGTAGAAAAGAAACCCTATTGTAACTTTGAATGACCTCTGACTAACTAACCCAGCTGGATACGCACCTTCCAGGAGATCTAACTGCTCTGTAGATTTTCCGACCCCTGCTGCGATAAGATGATAACTTTGTTCTTTTGAGTTCCTTAGGTATGTGATGACCCCCAAACAGAGTCTATGCTGACAGCCATCATCAATGAAAACTGCAAGATCTGGTGTGGCGACTCCAAGTCTGTAACACCAGAGGGTCAACATTCCTAATCCCCTCCCCTATAACCTAGTGGCCTACATAACTGCCGTAAGATTTTGTGCCCCCTTAAGATGGTTCTTTTGGACATTAGTCGGCCATCTTCTCTCTTGCTAGCAAGCTGCAATAAAATGCCCTTTCTCTGCCACCATCTTGCCTCTTGACCATTGGCTTTTGTCTCACGGCGAGTGGATCGTGCCCTTTTGTGCAGTAACAATGGAGACCATTAACAAAAGGAAGAAAGGTATTCCCAGGTGTTCCAGACATGTCAACTGGCAGTGCCTTTCATACACACCATTTTTTGAAAGAAACTGCCCACTCCTTATCTCTTGCTGATGGAAGGGGACAGGGGTGCCCCCTCCAGCTGTCCTTTGAGCTTGTAGGGTTGCTTTCTCTACCACATGCCCTCTCTCCTCCCAGCCCTAGCTGATTGGACCCAAAGCAGCCAACCTATAGACCAGTTAGCAGAAACCGAGTATAATAGCAGCTTATACAAAAGAGAAGTTTACATCTCTCTCATGTTAAAGCACGAGCTGTTCCCCCAAATTGTCAGGGCTCAGTCCCTTCCATCTTGTTGGCTTGCCATTCCTAGGGTGCTAACCGTGTCCACGTGGTCCATGATGACTTGTCCGTGTTCCAGCATGGAGGAGCTTTCCTCTTTCCAAGAATCACTTTGCTCTCATCCCCCTGGCAAGAGGCTGGGATGATGAGAAATGTAATCTTTAGGAAGCCTTAGGCCCCAGCTAAAAGTTGGGAACTCTATTAGAGAAAGGACAAACGGACATTGTGGCTTATACCCAAACAGGGACAGTTAGGCTAATCTGATTTCCTTTCTCGGGAATTTCAACTAGATAGAACATTGGCTACTTGATTGTGGGAAGATAAGCGGGAACATGCACCAGCCTGAAGACACACCCGCTCCCAGCCGGTGGCTCCTACAGCTCCTTGGAGTCTGAAAGACTTTCTCGTTCCAGTCACCTTGAGGGCAGCGGTACCAGTTATTAACTAATAACTTCTTGGGGATCTGTTTCTGGGTTGAGGCGATTTCCGCGACTCTGAGATTCCACTTTTCCTTATATGGCAGCGCAGCAGAGGGGAAGCGATGGCGGTGGGGTAAGCATCCTTGGGGACGTGGTGCCTCCCCTCCGAAGGCAGTACAGCAGCCACGGAGCGAATCCTGCCGGCTGGGGGCGCCGCCCTCCGCCCGCTGCAGCTGCAGGGGAGTGAATGTCCCATGCGAGGTGGCGTTTGGTGAAGCCGAGTACATCTTCCGGGGCCGCAGTCCAGAGTCGGCATCCAGGAGAGGCCGGCCCTTCAAGTGTCCAGGAAGGAGCCTTCTGAAGGGCCGAACGCCCCTGGAGACCCAGTACCGCTACCCGCCGTCGCGGGAGTCACGGCCCGAGGGCGGCAGGCCCCCGGCCAGCGCCCCGCGGAGTCCTCTGAGAAGCGGCGACCGGTGACGCGAGCCGCGCCCCGCGGAGGATTCTGGGAGTTGTAGTTCAGCCTAGAGTTCGGGCCGGCGAGACAGGGCCCGGCGGGCTCCTAGGTGCCTTTGTCAAGCGGCCGGGCTTCCTCCGTGTCCGGCGGGCCTGGGGTCGAAGAGGGCTGAGCGCGTGTCCTTCTCAGTCTGAGTGGCCGGAAGGAGGGCGGCGGGAGTGTCTCTGTGTGGGGGGCCGCAGGCTGCCCAGCGAGGCTCGCGCGCGCGCGTTCCCGGCCTCTGGGTGGACGAAAGCAGTGGACTCACCCCCCGCGCCCCTCGCGGGTTCACCGCGCCCTTCTCCGGCGGTGGAGGTCACCTGCGCGGGCCGGGGAGGGAGTCGCATGGAGCCGGGGAGCAGAGGTGAGACTTTCGGAGGGATGCGGCCGCGTGCCTGCTGGAGAGAAAGAGGGGAAAGGCTGCCCTCTGGCTGGGGCAGCCTCGGGAAGGAGAAGCATCACGTCTTCTCTGTGAGAGAGCCCTTTCCTACTAGTTGGTCACACGTTGGGATTTTGAAGGAGAGCTCACTCCCTGCATTGCCCTGCTGGTCTTTAGGATGATGTGCGCCTCCTCTGCCCCCCCAGTCGACAGATCTCACAATGTGGCTTTTGATGTTGACTTCCTTTTGTCCCTACAGGAACCCCGTAAGGCGGTAGGATACCCATTTGGCAGGTGGGGGAAGTGAGGTTTTGAGAAGTCACAGGATTTATTTAGAATCCTGGACTTTTTCCCAGAAGACCCATCGCTTTTCTAAGAAAGCCAGTATTCTATCTGAAGACAGTGTTCAAAAAGAATTTAGTGTTGGTTCATCATGAGCCTGGGATAGAACAGGGATGAATCATTACGTGAGGCACCGATTGACATGCAGAGACTTTGAGTGTTATTTTGGCTGTCACTCAGCAGATGAGAGAAAGACATATGTATTTAATTTATGTGTCCAGATTCTCATAGCAGAGTTTACTGGAGTTAAGCGCAGAGGAGGATAGGAGGAACCTGAGGCAGCAATGCTCATGGCTGTCTAGATTCAGGGATGTTGTGGGATTGTCCCTTGGTTCCCTGTATTGACTCTTCTTAGGTGACAAGTAGCATGTATGACAGCTTCTGCGAGTTTACTGCAAGGCAAGAGTAATCGTCATGGCTTCTATCTCCACTTCTAGGGTCACTTTCTGAGGACTCAGACCTTCTTGGTGCTGGAAACCCAAAAGCAAATGGCATGACCACTGTGCTGCTGACCATTGCATCCCAGGTGGGTTTAGATTTCTTCTTCTATTTTCCTTCTGTTCTCAGAATGTAAATATGGTTTCTTCCATTGTTAGGGAATTACTCATCCCTGATTCCTAGATCACTGGGTTCATCTTGATAAAATGATGAATGATGAACCTGATAGTACATGCTCCTCACTTATGTAGGACTTTCCCTCCTGGCATTACTTCTCTATCCACTTAGTGCTCGATGCACGCTTGCTAGCTCCTCAGTACTGTCATTGATCTCATGGTGAGATGCAAAGTGATGAAAGCCAGTTGTCCCTGCCTCATGAAGTTTAATAAGGAGATAAGATACAGATAAGTAATGTAGTTAAACAGCAAGAAGAAATATATATATTTCTAAATGCAGAAGTGACTGGTACATACAAGTCATAAAAGGCCTTAGAAGAGGTTTTCCATCCTCTAGAGTATTTGGGGGAAAAATATTGGGATAAAAGCTGCACTTTGAAAAACAAGACAAAGTACGTAGTTTCAGAATAGAATACAGAAATACTCCAAGAGAGAGAACAGCTTTGGCAAAAAAGTCTCCAAGTGATGAGAGAGTTTGAGGTCTTCAAGGGGTATGTGTGTTACTGTGGAGTGAGCTGGAGTGTGGTGAGCGAAACCTAGGTATGTTGTAGCCAGACCACAGGAAAATCTACACTGGGTCTTATTCCAAAGGCATATAAGGCCCCATGAGGGTTTTTAGAGGCCCAGCAAGATGAAACATGCCTTGACTGATTGGAGAGAGATTAGTCAAGATGCTTCCGTAGGATCTGGCCTAGGACACTGGGAGAATGGCAGACCCTGTAGTAAAGGCACTGGGGCTACTTGTCAACTTCAGACCTGGCCTCACAGCCTATAGGAACTGATGATCCATGTAAAACACTGGGAGAAGATGCCAGTACTGATGCTGGTCTGAATTTGTAGATCTCTTTCGGAGGAAAGAGGGAAGAGAGAGTCAGTAGCATCTGCTGGACAGTGTCTGATTGGTCCACCTCTGCCTTCTAGCTCCAGCACATGCGCACTGAACGGCAGCTCCATAAATGAGTTTGATTGCTGAAGTTTTCTCAGGGAACTAGTATCTGAAAGGAACTGCCAGTTAATCTGTTACTGTGAGCATTGTTTCTAAAGAAAGAAGACTATACAAATGATATTGCTTGTGTTGATCACTCCTAAGGCACATTGATCACTCATATGACCTTAAGGGACCATAAACTGAAATAAAAAGGGTAGTGATTTCATACTTCAAGTATTAGAATAAAGAGTTAAATTATTTGCAGCAGGGGATTTGCAAAGTAGGTAGTTCTTTTAACTTTATTTCATTATGTGAATTGTTTCACCAATTGTTTTTGGAGGGCTATGTCATAAACATTAGAATGCTGAATATAAACAAAATTAACCATTATATTCATATGTATGTTTAGGGGGCTATGGCAAAAGTGGTGGTTCAAAAAGGATAAGATTGATGCATTTGCTAGCATCCCAGGAACTGGTCTGTGTAATCTGTCTCATTTAAATTGAAGTTGTATAGAAATTTTTTTATAAAATTATAAAAGTTTAATTAGACATTTGTCTTATCAGCAGTAAACAGATTCAGCTACAGATTCAAAGGAGCATTACCTGCCCTGCTCCCTTGCCCCATATTTTAGTAGACAGTCTAAATGTTGTGCCCATCATCTAGATTAAGGTTAAGCTAGACTAAACACCCCTGCGATGTTTTCAATGTTTGATACACTTCTTTTCCCCTCCCCACATGTTTTCATGCACATTTTATAGAACTCCCCATTTAAAGTTGTTTCTGGTAATTCTTGTTCAAGTGTTCCTTCCTTCATTCAACTATCTGACAAGTATGTACAGTCTGCCCGCTCTGGGCCAGGTACTAGGGCTGCTTCACTGAGCAAAAACAGACCTGGCCGCTGCTCTCCTGGAGCTTACCGTCTAATGGGACAGACAGACATTAATCACAAAGTCTCCTCAATGTGTGATTAACCCAGGAGAAGGGAAGGACCATGGGGCTGCAACCCAGAGAGTCAAAGAAGGCTTCCTTGAGGAGGTAACATCTGAGCTGTGATCTGAAGTGTGAGTGGGATTAAAATACCTGAAAGGATGAGGTGGGGGAGAACATTCAGGAGCAGGAAGCTGCATGTGAAAAGGGGCAAAAGGGAATGTGACACACGTTTTGAGAAAGCTGAAAGACGGCCTCCAACTGAAGCACAGAGAATGTGGGAGGAGGAGTGTTTGATAGAGAGTAGGTGCAGGGGCCAGACGGATCAGGGCTGTTACGAGAAATGGCAAAAACACTTTGGGAATTTTCATAATAATTTGGGCACGAGATACTGTTTTACAAATAAATCTATATTCTGTGACATGTGTAGCAAACTTCTTAATTTTAAATATATATTGGGCTTATTTTATTCTCAGAGGAAAATATTTCATATTTCTTGAATCTCTTATATTTTAAAACTGTACCATAAAGAAAATACTTAATTCATAATTATATTTTCTTCACTTTCCCATGTCTAAATAGGAAAGATTTCTATAACTTATTTTATTTTTGTTATTAAGACTATAGGGTTTTGGGGCCGGCCCTGTGGCTTAGCGGTTAAGTGCGCACACTCCGCTGCTGGTGGCCTGGGTTCGGATCCCGGGTGCGCACCGACCCACCGCTTGTCTGGCCATGCTGAGGGGGTGTCCCACATACAGCAACTAGAAGGATGTGCACCTATGACATACAACTATCTACTGGGGAGATTTGGGGAGAAAAAGGGGGAGAAAAAAGGAGGAGGATTGGCAATAGATGTTGGTTCAGGGCTGATCTTCCTCACATACACACACACACAAAAAGACTATAGGGTTTTTATTTAATTGCATTGATTTTTTTTTTTCGTTTTTTTGTTGTGGTAACGTTGGTTTATAACGTTATATAAATTTCAGGTGTACATCATTATATTTCGATTTCTGTGTAGACTACATCATGTTCAACACCCAAAGATTAATTACCATCCATCACCATACATGTGTGCCCAGTCACCCCTTATAATTTAGTTTATTGATACATAAACTAATAACTTGGTACCTTCAGACTTTACACTGAAGGTGCTTTCCTTCCTACTTGTAAGTAACATGCAGTTCTGTTACATAGAGGCAAGGAACGAGTCTGTGGCTACACATACACCAGAGAATCTTAGTCTTGGAAGGGATGTTAGAGGTCATTTTATCTCACCTTCCTGTCCTGCCTGTCTTCCATCTCCTATGCTGTCACTTTGAGTCCTTCTCAGAAGCCTCTGGAAGGAGGTCCTTTGCTGAGCACTGATGTGTTTGTTTTTTCAGGAGTCGTTGATGATCAGGGATATGGCTGAGGCTCTCACCCAGTGGGGGCCGCTGAACCCTCCTCAGGGAGATATGCCTGAGAAGCATAGGAATCTAGTCTTGCTGGGTAAGGATGTCTCCCCCTCCCCCTGTGAATTTACCCATCATGGTACCTTCGCTTCTTCAGTTCCTAGGAGCTCTGAGGTTCTTAGATTCAAAGATTCTTCATCTCCAAAAGGCGTGAGACAATTTCTGCTGTTTGTTTCTAGATATAGTTTTAACACTCCTAAAGTTAGAAATAGACACCTTTTTATTGTATTCACCCAGACGATAGCATCCTTCTTCTCTACTCATTGACCAAGGATGTTGAGACAAAGTTCTAGTGAAAACACCTCTTAAGAAATGGGTGCTTATTATTTTAATAGAGTGAGGTAAAAACAAGTGACTCAATTATTCTAAATTCAAAGAGACCTCATATCAATCTTCCTGGCTTCTTCTGAGCACTACTGAGGGAGAAATCCAGAACCAACCTCTCTGTCTCTTATATTGTCTTCCCCAATGACAAAGAGTCAACAGTGAGCTCTTTCCCAGACTCTTTTTTCTTTCCCCATGAGCAGGGCTTCCAATTTCCAAGCCTGATGTAATCTCTCAGTTGGAGTGTGGGAAGGAGCCAGAGAGAGAAGTCTCAAAAGCAACTAGTCCAGGGGAGTGACTGTTGGTAACAATGAACATAAAACCCAGATGGGCAATGGGAGCCTCTTTGAAATGCTTGTGGAGGAGCCTCTCCAGATTTCCCTAGAGCCATGGAAAGTGTAAGTGAAGTTCCTTTCTCCCAGGCCACACTCCAGCTCTGTGGATGATGATCTGTTATAAATTCATAATTTTATTTTTTAGAAAGTAAATACTTTCCACCCTTTCAGACCAATTCTTTTTCCCAAATAAGGTGAAATGAAATCAACATTTTAATGTTTGTTAATAATTTGCTTAGGTGCAAGGTTCTAAACCAGGCTTGTTTGTTTGTTTGTTTTGTTGTTTTCCTACCACAGCACTTATTTTTCTCTCCACGTAGGAAATGATATGTGTGTATTTTTGTTTTTTTCAGACAAGGAAACAAGACCAGGAAGCAAGGAGCTAACTCCAGAGCAGGACATTTCTGAAGAAGAATCAGCCCCTGGGGTGTTAATAGAAAGATTTCCAAAGGAGACTTCCAGTGAATGTGAAGATTCTTTAGAGAGTCAGTGGGAAAACCATGAGAAACATTTAAAACAAGAGGTTGTCACTCAGAAGAAGTCTTCTGGGGAGAGAGGTTACCAGTGTGATGAATCTGGAAGAAATTTTAATTGGAGGTCATTACATGTTCAGCAGCAAGGAGACAGACTATATAAGTGTGAGTCATTTAAAAAGAACTTAAAACAGAATTCAGATCTAACGAGGCATGAGAAGATTTGTGCAGGGAAGAAGCCTTGGAACTGTAATGAGTGTGAGAAAGCCTTTAGTTACTACTCAGCTTTTGTCTTGCATCAGAGAATTCACACAGGAGAAAAACCTTACGAATGTAACGAATGTGGTAAAGCCTTTAGCCAGAGCATACATCTTACTCTGCACCAGAGAATTCATACTGGAGAGAAACCCTATGAATGTCATGAATGTGGGAAAGCCTTCAGTCACCGCTCAGCCCTTATTCGGCATCATATAATTCATACTGGAGAGAAACCCTATGAATGCAATGAATGTGGGAAGGCCTTTAATCAGAGTTCATATCTTACTCAACATCAGCGGATTCATACTGGAGAGAAACCTTATGAGTGTAATGAATGTGGGAAGGCCTTCAGCCAAAGCACATTCCTTACCCAGCATCAGGTCATTCACACTGGAGAGAAACCGTATAAGTGTAATGAATGTGGAAAAGCCTTCAGTGATCGATCAGGGCTTATTCAGCACCAGAGAACTCATACTGGGGAGAGGCCTTATGAGTGTAATGAATGTGGGAAAGCCTTTGGCTACTGTTCAGCCCTCACTCAACACCAGAGAACTCACACTGGGGAGAAACCCTATAAATGCAATGATTGTGCCAAAGCCTTCAGTGACCGCTCAGCCCTTATTCGTCATCAGAGAACACACACTGGAGAGAAACCTTACAAGTGTAAGGATTGTGGGAAAGCATTCAGCCAGAGCTCATCTCTTACAAAGCATCAGAAAACTCACACTGGAGAAAAACCCTATAAATGTAAGGAATGTGGAAAAGCTTTCAGCCAGAGTTCATCCCTTTCCCAACATCAGAAAACTCATGCTGGAGGGAAAACCAGGGAATATGGAAAATCCTTTAGTGAGCGTTCAGCCCTTGGCCAGCAAAAGAGAATTCATACTGGATAAAAACTATATAAATGTAGTACATTCAGAGCATATTTATTGAACAATTACTATACATGCTGTGAGGGCTACAAAGGAATTTAAGACTGTGTTACAAAAAAGATATTAATTGAGAAATCGTTGATATAGGACATAGCTTACTTAGAATACAAAAGAGGAGTGTTACATTTTTTAAAATGTCCTGATGGAGGAAATTGTGAATTTCCCTGGGGAAAGAAGAAAATTATTTCTAACACCCTAATGTGTATGTAAGCTACCAAATCCTTGAGAGAGAAATAGGGTATGCCGAGATAGAAAGAGGATGTCTTTGCTGGGCTAGGTGGTCTCATAATGCTAAAGGGATGAAGTTTTAAAGAAATAAGTGCTACTTTTAGGGAAATTGCAGGGGTAGAAATCAAGAGATTGAGAATTCACAGTGAGTGTCCAGTGTTGGGAGTGGTCTGGAAGGGAAGTTGTCCTTGGTCTTAAGTACAAGGACATTTAGGAGATAGATGGAAAGGATAGAGAAAAAGAGCTGGGAGAAGGAACTCAAGGAACGTTGATTAAGATAACTACTCAAGTGAGTACTCACAACCAGGAAAAATATTTGTCAGACTTGTTAGTTGGTCAGTTGCAAAGTTTCCACCCTGAAGCCAAGGAATATTGGCCTGGCAGTCTGCTTCTGCACTTTTTGTCTTTTAGACCTTGCTTACTGAGACGTTGCCTACTAAGAATCACGTTAACTCTAAGAGTCAAGACCTACAGCCTAGAAAGGGAGAGTACAAAAGGGACCTTTGATGTTTTCAGTCAGTTTTAAGCTATCTGAGTTACCTGAGAAGGTGCTTATTTATAAAGATTTACCTCAGTTGTATGTAGTTTGTACCTTAGGCTTTTTCATACCATAGTAAAATTTAGTTGTAGACCTGAACCGACACTGCATATTAGATTGTGAAAAACTTGAAAAGACTGTGAAATTCTTACCTTTCACCATTTTCCTCTTGGATAGGAGCAGATGACGTCTTTGTGTATACATTTTTTTCATTGAAACTTTGAAGGTTATTATTTCAAATATTTTGAGTACTGTGTTTTTAGTTTTCACAAGTTTGACTGTGATGTCTTGGTGTGGATTTCTTTGAGTTTATCCTGTGTTCTGAACTCTTGGATCTGTAGGTTTATGTCTTTTGCCAAACTTTGGGAATTTTCAGCCATTGTTTCTTTGAATACATTTCCAACCCCCACTCCCTACCCCTTCTCTCCTTCCAGGACTCTGATGACACAAATGTTAGATCTTTGATTGCAGTTCCACAGGTTCCTGAGGCTCTGTTCTTTTTTTTTTTCTGATATATTTTTTTTCTTAGTCTGCCATAACAAAATACCATAGACTGGGTGGCTCAAACAACAGAAATTAATTTCTTACAGTTCTGGAGGCTGGGAAGTCCAAGATCAAGGTGTTGACTTTGGTCTCTTGTGAGGGTTCTTTTCCTGGCTTGCAGAAGGCCGCATTCTTGCTGTGTCCTCATGTGGCCTTTCCTTGGTGCATGCATGTGGGAAGAGAGCTCACTCACTTTCTCTTCCTTTTCTTATAAGGCCACAAGTCCTATCCAATTAGGCTCCCAGGTTTATGATCTCATTTAACATTAATTACCTCCCAAAACCGGTATCTCCAAATACAGTCACATTGGGAGTTAGCGCTTCAACATATGAATTTGGGGGAACATAATTCAGTCCATGGTATTCTGTCCCTGGCAACCCCCCACCCCCCGCCAAATTAATGTTTTTGTCACATGCAAAATATGTTCACGCCATCCCAACAACCCCAAAAGTCTTAACCCATTCTGGTATCAACTTTAAAGTCTAAAGTGCAAAGTCTCATCTAAGTATCACATAAATCAGGTATGGGTGAGACTTGAGATATAATTCATCCTGAGGCAAAATTCTTGTCCAGCTGTGAATCTGTGAAACCAGGTAAGCTATGTGCTTCCAAAATAGGATCATAAGACAGGCATAGTGTAGATATTCTCATTCTAAAAAGAAATAGGGAAAAAGGAAGGGATGATGGGTCCCAAGCAAGTCCAAAATGTAGCAAGGCAAACTCCATGAGATCTTAAACCTTGAAGATAATCCTCTTTGGCTTGATGCCCCACCTTCAAGACCCACTGAGGCAGTGATCCCACCTTCCACACCCACTGGTGCAGCAGTCCTGCCACCAAGGGTCTGCTGGGCAGCCCTGCCTCTAAAGCATTGATTGGAGGCTGTCTGGACTGTTGAAACGAAAGCGGTGTCCCCACCCTTTGAAACTGAAAAGGCAACTTGATCTTTGAATCAACAGTCATTCTTCCCTTTTCTTGAAGCATAGGGCACATTTGCAGCTGAATACCTCCATTGTCTGGTCCTGTAGGATTTAAGAAGTCCCATAGCCTTCCGTCATTTGTCTAGTTTTTCTTTCCTCTTTAGTCCCAGCTGGCAGTGTTGCTGCTAAAAATCCCATTTTTATTCCTGACTTCTGCTGAGATGGCTGATTAAGTCTACCAGTTTCATTCATGATGTCTTTATCAAATGGTGGTTCAACCACCCCCTTAATGTTCTCTTCAGATTAAGCTTTCTCATGTTTTGCAATCTGGGAAAATTTGCAAGAATTTTCGAAATCTCCAAGTTCTCGTTCCTTTTTGCTCAACACTTCCTTCAATTCATCTCTCTCCACTCAGATTTTGCTATAAGCAGTAAGCAGGACCCAAGCTGCACCTTCAATACTTTGCTTGGAGATCTCCTCTGTTGAATATCCAGTTTCATTGCTCATAAGTTCTACTTTCCACAAAACACTAAAATATAGCTCAGCCAAGTTCTTTGCCACTTTACATCAAGAATCTTCTTTCTCCCAGTTTCCAATAATGTGTTCCTCATTTCTGTCTGAGACCTAACCAGAATGGCCTTTAACTTCTGTATTTCTAGCATGTACCTCTAAACTCGTCCAACCTCTTTCCATTACCCAGTTCCAAACGGTATTCGTTAGAGAAACACCCCACTTCTAGGCACCAAAATCTGTTTGGGGTGCCACAACAAAATACCATAGACTGGGTGGCTAAAACAACAGAAATTTATTTCTCACAGTTCAGGTTATTAGCCAATTTGGTTTCTGGTAAAAGCTTTCTTTCTGGCTTGCAGATGGCCACCTACTTACTGTGTCCTCACAGCCCTTACTTGTCGCATGCATTTGTATAGAGAAAATTCTCTTTTCTTATAAGGCTACGAATCCTATCAGATTAGGACCCCATACATATGACCTCATTTAACCTTAATTACCTTCTAAAAGCCCTATTTCCAAATACAGTCACATTGGGGATTAGGGCTTCAACATATGAATTTGGAGGGGGGATGCAATTCAGTCCATAGCCAATTTCTCTCTGTTGTTCAGATTGGGTTTTTTCTATTGTTCTGTCTTCAAGTTCACTGATTCTTTCCTCCATCCATTCTGCTGTTGAGCCCATCATTGGATTTTATTTCAGTTACTGTATTTTACAGTTCCATTTGATTATGTATTCTATTTCTTTGCTAGACTTTCTGTTTTTTAAATTTATGTCAAGCATGTTTGTAATTGCTCATTGAGGCATTTTTATGATGGCTGTTTTAAAAGCCTTGTCAGGTAATTCTAACATCTGTATCATCTCAGTGTTGGCATCTCTGGTTTATCTTCTCATTCAAGTTGAGATTTTCCTGGTTCTTTGTGTCACGAGTGATTTTCAATTGAAATATGGACATTTTAAGTTTTATGTTATGAGACTCTGTATCATGTTTAAATCTTCTGTTTGGGCAGGCCACCTCTGATTCTGCTCTGGTAGAGAAAGGGTTTGGGGGACGCTGCCTTATTACTGTAAGTTGGTGTTGGAAGTCCAGGTTCATCACTGGCTTCTATTGACACCTGCAGCGGGGGTCCTCAATACTGCTGATACTAGGCCTCTACTGACACCGTGGAGTGGGGTGGGGAGTAACTTCATTACTATTGATCACTGGTGAAAGTCCTGACTCTCTAGTAGGCCTCTACTGACAAAACTAGTAAGGAGGGGGAGAAATGTCTTGTCTCTGGGTAGAGTTGGAGGCCTAGTCTCCCCTTGTGGTCTCCAATGACATACTGGAGTGGGATGGGGGAGTGGTCAGGTTTGAAAATCCTCTCTCCCAGTTGAACTTTTCTGACACCACTCTGGGGGGGGGAGGGGCATTGAGGATCCTTGTTACAGCCTGGTGAGGGTGGAAGTGTAGGCTCCCCACTCGCCCTTTGCTAGTGTGGTTGGTGCCACAGTTTTTTTCCCATGGCCTTTGGCTGGAGTAGGGCGATTATTGTCTAAAAGTTTTCTGTCTTGCAAGGCTGCTTCTTTCTGAGTCCTTTGGCTAGACAGAGCAGAATTTTCTTAGGCCTTTTTTTTGTCTGTACCCACTGGTGTTTCTGGGTTGCCAGCTTTTTCAGAACCCAGTCTGGAGTAGATGAGGCAAAAGGAAAATGCAAGGAACTCAGTGCTGTGTGGGTCTTCAGGTCCAGAGGTCCCCAGCCAGACTATATTCTCTCTACCTTTCAGAATCTTATGTTGTTTTATATATAATGTCTAGGGTTTCTAGCTGTATTTAGAGAGACAGCAATAGGGAAAAGTGCTGCCCCATCTTTCCCATGACATACTTCGACTTGACACTGAAATGGCATGTCAAGTTGTGTCAAAGGTTTGTGGCAGGCATAAGTCATTTGTAACCAGTTAGGATTAAGTATCAAGAGGAATGCTCACTTGTTCCACCAAGGTAAGCTGCCAACTTGGTAGGTAGAAACTACCAGGCTATAAGCTTCATCTAGCTTTGCAGAAACTATAGTTTTTAAGTTAGGGAAACACCAGTGTTTAATTGTAGATTTCGGACTTGAGAAGGAAAGATAGATATGACTAAGAGTATAAACTATGGGGTTAATTTAAACATTTTTATTTATATTTTTGTTCCGAGAGCATGTGAGAACCACTGGAGAATTGGATTCAGAATTTTGGGGGTTTTTTCCATTATGTATTATCTATACGTAGATGTCTATTCATTTGAATTTGATACATAGCACATGATATCATAGAGTACCAATAAAATAAAGAATTACAATAATTGGGATTTGGGACAAATTACTTCATTCTTTTAAATCTGTTTCCTCATTTATATATTTTTTAAAATGTAATATGCACTTGAGAGTGGCTAGATTAGGTACGTAATTGGTGCAAAGTGACTTGTAAGCTATCAAGTGCTCTACAACCATTAGTTATTGTTGATATAGTCGTTTATATGACCTGTCCATCATGTATGCTCTATGGCGGTGTAGCCCAATAAAAATGACAATGAATATAATGGAATGTGCCTTTTTATCTTTTTTTTTAAGTAAGCTTTCTTGAACACTAGTAAAATCTGCATCTTTTGAGATGATCATCTTGTTTTCTTTAATCTCTTAATGTGGTAAATTAAATTGATAGATTTTCTAATGTAAAAGAATTCTTGCATTCCTGGGATTTATCCAGGGGAAATCCTAGTATATCCCAATCCTGGGATTTAATGACTTTTTCTCACCCCAGAAGAGTTTGTATTCCTTGAGTATGTAGTCACATTCACCTTGTGAAGTGGGATTATTGTGTGTGTAGTGTGTATTTTGATTGGTTTTAGGGGCTATTCCGATTTTCTTGAGAATTTTAGAGTTAAGTTTTTCTAAAAATTTACCTTTTTACCAATAAATTGTTCAAATATTTTTATTTTCTTTAAAATCCCTGTTTTATCTGTAGTTATGTCCTCTTTTTCATTCCTGGAATTGATTATTTGTATCTTTTTTTCTCTTGGTTGTGTTTCCAGAGGTTTGTCAATTTTACTAGTCTTTTAAAAGAACTGGCTTTTGGGCCTTGTATAAAATCAACCTTATCAAAGTATACCTTACACAAATAAAATTCACTCTTTGGGGGCCAGCATGGTGGTGCAAGTGGTTAAGTGTGCGCACTCCGCTGCAGCGGCCCGGGGTTCACCAGTTCAGATCCTGGGTGCACACCAACGCACCGCTTGTTAAGCCATGCTGTGGCGGCATCCCATATAAAGTGGAGGAAGATGGGCATGGATGTTAGCCCAGGGCCAGTCTTCCTCAGCAAAAAGAG